>JASTWF010001223.1:0-102482 GCA_030390025.1 Squalus acanthias | reverse complement strand
TCCTTAGTAAGCGGCTCAAGAATTGTGTGAGACTTGAGTTAGGACCTGCCCTAGAGCAGAACACAACACAACAGACAGATTGATCAATTCAAGAGTGACATTTTTTAGGGATGGTTTACATTAATTTACAAGAAACGATTGGGTCTACCAGCAAATTAATTTTGCTCTAGTTATATAAATAAAAAATATTTTTTCAGTGGAAGCAGCAAGTTACTGTACCATGGATAAAATTGCAGCAATATTACCTCCTAAGGCAAATCAAACCCATTCCCTTTCAGCAAAAATTGGTATACTGAGTCCGGTCTTTGGTCACAGATCTTAAAATCAGGATCAAACCAACTGAGGCAGTTGGTTGGGTGACACCAAGACACCCAATCGTTTCTTGTAAATTAAATGTAAACCATTACTAAAAATGTCAGTCTTGGTCCATCCGTCTGTTGTGTTTTCCGCTAGGGCATGTCCTAACTCAAGTCTCAAAGCAAGTAACAGAGTGATAAGAAATAGCACTGCCAAGTTGAATAAAAGCTTAGCAACATTGGCTAAAATAAAGTTAATTCACAGATTTATATTACAACACCATTAGGTTGTGGTACTGAACACAACCAATGGATAAAGAACAAAAGTTTATATGGAACGGAGAGTTAAACTTCTGACAATAGTTGAAAAGAACTAAAGGCATGACAATGGGCTGAATAATGTTATATACAACATCCTGAGGAGAGGGGAGAGAAATCATCTAATTAAGTTGGCTATGCACAACACAAAGCTCTTAAAGTGCCCTACAATTACTTTCTACATCCCTCGACTTTAAAAAAAAATTTTTTTTATTCGTTTATGAGATCAGGGCGTCGCTGACAATGCCAGCATTTATTACCCATCCCTAGTTACCCTCGAGAAGGTGGTGGTGAGCCGCCTTCTTGAACCGCTGCAGTCAGTGCGGTGATGGTACTCCCACAGTGCCGTTAGGTAGGGAGTTCCAGGATTTTGACCCAGCGACGATGAAGGATCGGCGATATACTTCAAAGTCAGGATGGTGTTGTGACTTGGAGGGAACGTGGGAGGTGTGGTGTTCCCGTGCACCTGCTGCCCTTGTCCTTCTAGGTGGAAGAGGTCGTGGGTTTGGGAGTGCTGCCGAAGAAGCCTTGGCGAGTTGCTGCAGTGCATCTTGTAGATAGTACACACTGCAGCCCACGGTACGCCAGTGGTGGTGGAGGGAGTGAATGTTTTAGGTGGTGGATGGGGTGCCAATCAAGTGGGCTGCTTTGTCCTGGATGGTGTCGAGCTTCTTGAGTGTTGTTGGAGCCGCAATCATCCAGGCAAGTGGAGAGTATTCCATCACACTCCTTAACTTGTGCCTTGTAGATGGTGGACTGTCAGGCGCTATATGCTCCTATTTGTATCCGGCAGGTTAAAGAATTAAGAAAAGACTGAATTACTTTTAAAGGACACCCAGCAACAGATAGGAATATACAAAAAACTAAAAATCAGAAATTGGAGAAAAAACAAGGAAGTGAAACAGAAGAAATGCCCTCAAAACTCTAATCTGCCTCTCACCGGGATAGATATGCAAACTCATCACATACGAGTCTGAGTAAAAATGCAAAACATCACTCATAAGTATATTGAAAACACGCACAACTAATGCAGTAAAAATCATATACAAGCCTATTGGATTCCTGCCTTTAAATCTTCTAAATATAGATAGGCTTGTAAAACAGTGTAACTTAACACTAGTGTCATTTATAGAACACGTACAAACATGGTGTAATATCGGCAGTCCCACAACTGTACTGTGGAGTTGCAGGGCATTGGTTCACACCCTCTAACTCTAACATAGCAAGTTCCAGGTCTTGGCCACATCAGTGAGATGCTTGCCACTTCTTCTAAGGAAATAGACGAAAAGCAGGACCTGTCTTTCAACATGTACCACTTTTGCACAATTTGCCTGCTGCAGTGAACTCGGAATAAGGTTGCATGATGCCCTCTCGACGATGTATGGGAGACCCTGAGTGGAGGAATGACCATGGGGAGACACAGCTGCAGGTGCTGGCAGAGGGGACAGTGCAATGCTGAAGCTTGTAACATTCAAGGGCAGCCTACTTATGACTAACTGGTCATCCTCAGAATACTATGCAGCAAGGGGTACCCTAAAGTAGGATGGAGTGCAAGAGAATATTACTTTTACAACCAGAAAACCAAACAAAAACGCCCTAACCTGATCTTTATACATACACAATAAAATGAAAAGCAAAATTCTGCAGATGCTGGAAATCTGAAATTAAAAACAGAAATTGCTGGAAACACTCAGCAGGTCAGGCATCATCTTGGAGAGAGAAGGTAGGGTTAACGTTCACATCGATGACAAAAGGTCAGTGACCTGAAATATTATCCCTACTTTCTTCCTTTATACGAACACTAAGTTTTAGCTCATTTAAAGTTTCACTGAACAAACCACTGCAAGGAACAATGTTTACCTGCATCTTTATCTTTAGCTTTGTAAACTTGTCCGTAAGTTCCTTCCCAATTATTCAATGATGTCAAATTTGTCTACACAGCGTTTACCCCAGTCTATTCTGTTACTTCTGTCTCACCATGTCGAGGACCACAGATTCTGGAATAAAACATCTCAGTTACAAACTTCAACATAATCATCAGCTACCGAGCAGACAAACGGGGTTAACACCAGTCAAATGGAAGTAATGCTGCAAGTCAGAACCGTTAAAACAATTGCGGAGTGATTAACCATAGTTTAAATACTTATCTGGTCATTTGACACCACTCAGCATCTCTCCAGTCTGACACCGACTCCTGTGGGTTACCTCTAAGTACACCACTTCCCCTAGGTGTCTCTTTCTCGCTCACTTCAATTCCATCTCTTTCTCTCACTTCTGCCACATTCCAGTTCTTTTCTGTCTTCCTTCACTTCGACTCACTACTAATTTTCTATTTCCCTTTCTTTTGTCCTCTCTGCAACTGTTGAGAACGAGAGGCAGCAGTATCAGGTCTCGAGTTAGAGGCAACAGCAGATGATGACCTCACACGGCAGGTGGAAGAAACAGATGCATCAGTATGCAAGTGGCTGGGCAGGCAAATTGGAGGTGACCACCACTTCTGAGGCATGATGGGAAGCAATGCAAGCAATGATGCTATATGTTGGGGGCAAAGGTGCTGAAGTCCTCAGGCTCAGTCATTGAGAGCCTGGATTCGTCCAAGATAGGCTACACTTCTACTCCTACACCCAAATGCAGAGCGGTGGGCGAGATAATGAAAAGCACTCGCTTGTTTAAAAACAAACAGAAAATAGCAGATCTTCCAGTGGGTTTGTGGAATTTATATGAAAAAGAAAATCCATGGACAGCGTTACCAGCTTGTTAAGAGTGTACTGGAATGATTTCAGCTCCTGCTTCCAGCAGCACCGCTCTCCTCCTTCAGCATTGTGGATTCCCGACTGAAAGTGACAAGCAGTGCTGCTGTCATTAGCAGCATGTCAATCCAGTACAACTCCTGCTAACAAAGCAGGCGGGTGCCCGATCCTTTTTAATTGCCAGAAAACGATCAGCAGATCAGCTGTTTCTCGCAGGAGTGATCAAAACACAGACATCTATAGGTCAGAGGCAAGATCAGAAGTGGGTCACATTTGGACCTATCGGTTGGACTCCCAGCTCAAGGTAATATGCAATCTGGCCAAGGGGATCGGTTGAGCCGCCAACCTTTTGATTTGTCAAGTACCTTCCCCTTACTGATTTTCAAAATGCTCTATGATAATCACCGATATCCCTCATACCTTATTTAACTGTTTTAATATTTTCTTATATTCCTACCAAAGATCTTCTGCTACATCAGATGTAGGATTGCTCATAATTGGCTGCAACATCTCCGGAGCAAAATATTTCCCACACTGAATACCTCTGACAGATATGCCTCAAACTTGTCTATTCCATATACATCATTTAGGAGATTGGGGCTATAGTTTTAAAAATATTTTATAATTTCAAAGAATCTTGACCATGTTTCATCAAACCCAGCCATGTGAGGGTTAGGGTTAACTTTAAAGTGGAAATATGGCTTCAGACAGGACATGAACATGGCGCACACTCACCAAGTAATCATACTGACAGAGGACTTGAAACGTACTGGGAGTGTGGAAGTGATTTTGTGGGGGTGTTTCACAATCAAATGTGGAAAGATGCTGTGTAGAGTTCATGGAACTTTGGAGTAGCTAAAAAAATTCCCAGACTAGTAAAGTAGAAGTGTGAGGGAGTAGACATGCGAGATGACTTATGGTAAAATGCCAAAATAATTGAAGTGAAGAGAGGATTCCCATTACTGTAACCTATCACTCAACTTGTTCGATATAATCATTGACTTAAAAGTGAGAGAGAAACACAAGGGCTGCAAGTCTGAAGATGCAAGTGGTGCCAGGATTTGGAATATACCAATTATATTCCTATTTTTACTGGATTCTTGGTGCTACCATCATGATGGCTAATAGTGAAGGAAAGCAGTGGGGTCATCATAAGCTTCCCGAAAAGCAAAATTTTACTCATGGTTTAAGGAAGGACGAGAAGGTTGACTGAAGACTGGAGAATGTGGACACCAAAGGGGAGAGAATGCTGAACAAATGGGGTGCGAGACAAGTAAAGAGACGGATTGCTCCAGCTGGAAATATTCCCAGCAGGCAACACAACCCACTCTGGAAGAGCAGAGGCAGAGAGAAAGTCCTGTACATCTTGGCATAAACATTTGAATCTAATAGGTACCATACTTGCACTTTCTATTTCACCACTTAATGCATAGGAGTATTTATTACATGCCAAGGCATCTGTTCAGAGGTCCAATAAATAACTGAACCATATCTAATGGGTGCATTTAGACAAAATGTCCAATATCTGTGAATTGAATCCTGCAGATTTGACATCTAAAGGATAAAATCCTTGTAATTTGTTGGTGAGCAAAGTCCAACCCTTGCGCTCCATCTCAATGGTAACTGTGTCAATTTATGTGGCCATATCATGAGGCAAAACGCATGCCAAAAGCAAGGTTTAAGCAAGTTGGGCAAAAGATTGATTGGATTTTAGTCTACGTAAAACTCTCGTGTGTGTAGGTGAAGGTGCATTAAATTGCACCATCCAAAACTCCAAGAGTGTGATTTGCCCATCTTCAGTGAGGATTCCAGGGATATAGAATGAAAGGTAAAGGACATGAGATATATGTGACTGAATGGTACGAGTTATTCTTGAGTGATGACTTATGCTTCATAGTACAGCGGTATTCTGCGGTACATACACAAACAAAAGAGCTGGGATATGGAGTATGGAGTCCTTGGTAGTTCCTTAATAATTCTTGATCTAGTTTTTGCAGCTAGACATAAGAAATAGGAGCAGGAGTCGGCCATTCGAGCCTGCTCCGCCATTCAATGAGATCATGGCTGATCTTCTGCCTCAACTCCATTCACCGGCCCCATCGTCATATCCCTTGATGCCTTTACTAGTCAGAAATCTATCAACTTCTGTTTTGAATATACCCAATGACTGAGCCTCCACAGCCCTCTGGGTAGAGAATTCCAAAGGTTCACCACCCTCTGAGTGAAGAAATTTCTTCTCATCTCAGTCCTGAATGGCCTAACCTTTATCCTGAGGCTGTTGCCCCTGGTTCTAGACTCCCCAGCCAAGGGAAACATTCTCCCGGCATCCACCCCATCAAGCTCTGTAATAATTTTGTATGCTTCATGAGATCCCCTCTCCTTCTTCTGAATTCAAAACAATACAGGCCTAGTTTACTCAATCTCTTCTCATACGACAGTCCCGCCATCCCAGGAATCCATCTCGTGAACCTTCGTTGCACTCCCTCTATGGCAAGTATATCCTTCCTTAGGTAAGGAGACCAAAATTGTACACAGTACTCCAGGTGTGGTCTCACCAAGGCCCTATATAATTGAGTAAGACTTCTTTACTCCTGTACTCAATCCTCTTGTAATGAAGGCCAGCATACCATTTGCCTTCCTGATGGCTTGCTGCACCTGCACACTCACTTTCAGTGACTCATGTACAAGGACACCCAGGTCCCTTTGAGCATCTACATTCCCCAATCTTTCACCATTTAGGAAATACTCTGCCTTTCTGTTTTTCCTACCAAAGTGGATAACTTCACATTTATCCACATTATATTCCATCTGCCATGTTCTCGCCCACTCACTGAGCCTGTCGAGATCCCCTTGAAGCCTCTTCACATCCTCGTCGTAACTGACACTGACACCCAGTGAGGCCATCAACTCAAAGCCTTAGCTCTCGGAAAAATTCATATGGATAACCAAGAATGGAAATTTCACTGCAGTATAAAAATTCAACATGTCTATTATCATTGCTTCACTGAAACCAGAGTGACAGAACTGCAACTATATTCGCTCCTTTACTAGGATTCCATCCTTTGTTCATTTTTTACACACACACACACAAATGTGATGTCTGCAAGTGTGACCTATCACTACATTTTTTTTAAAAAGTAAAATATTTGTATAGCAAAGGTCTTGTGTATAGTGTGCACATCCTGCAAGTACCACACCTACTTCCTGTCACTGTGCCAGTTACATTTAATTGTTAACATCTCTACGGTTATTAAACAGCACATCTTCCAACTCAGTGGGCAATGCCATAGGAATTCCACCAGTATATGCAAAGAAAGGTACTTCCAAAAAATCAATTTTCCCAAATGCAATTTTTCAGTTAATTTACTGACAGCACTACAATGAACATATAAAGCAAAAACAAGAAACTGGCCTCGTGCCTCAGAATGCAAAAGAAAAAGTGCAAATCTCAAAATAGCACGTAAAAGACCCCCGTCTTACCCAAATTTCTAGGGCATTTTCAGTGTTCATTTTCCTTTATACATAGATGCCACACCAAGAATGCCTGGAATGATCTACCATAACGTAGAAAAAGGCTGATCTTTAGCACCAAACAAATATTTTCACTCACTTGGGTCGCTTTTTAATCTGTGACTGAACAGGTGCTTTCTTCTCTTCAGGAGTTTTAGGTGAAGGTAAATCAGATCCTGGAAGTTCAGGTGGCAATGGAAGGTCGGTTAGTAAGTGCCGAGGCTTTCGTTCAGGGTCCTTCTTTACTGCCTTTGTTACAAGACCATCTTTTGGACTGTAAATAGAAAATATATAGATTTAAGACCGAACCGAATTCATTACCAGTTTTTTTTCTGGCAATCAAATGAACCCTAGAAGACTGAAGGTCAACAGACTCATTACAACCACATAGGGGCATTCAAAAACTTCTTCCCCTCTACACTGACCCATTACTGTATCAGTTACAACACCTGCTTTGCACCATTGTGGTCATAAATTCAACTCAGTGCTGTCAGGCATTAGCCAACATGAATTTTGTTTGTTTTCGGTTTGTGTGTCAAGGTAAAATCTCCTTCGGTCAAAAAAGCACAAATCGCTGGAATAGATGGGGAAAAGAGTAGGCACAGCTGAAGGGTAGCACAACACTAGACATGACCGTGGTCTCCAGAAAGTGAATGATCAGTTGTCCTATAAATGGTAATGTAAAAGTATAATAGTTCCAAAACTAGCCCATCAGCTATGATTTCTGGTTCATACTGGTTTGCAAGTAATGCTGTATTAAACATTATCCCCCACACCCTTTGACCTACCATTGGTGGTCATGCCTCGAGTCGCCTAGGCTCCACACCCTTAAATTCCCTCACTAAACCCCTCGCTTTCCTCCTTTAAGACCCACATTAAAACCAACATTGCCCAACCTTTTGGTTACCCCTCCTAATATCTCCTTCTTTGGCTTGGCACCCATTTTTGTCCGATTACACCTCTGAAACATTGTTGGACTTTTATTTTTACATTGAAGTAGCTATGTAAATGCATGTTGTTGTTGCTATTATTTTTCTTCTGGGAGGGCTGAGAAGTTCATTAAGCCTGTCAAAAATGTCAGGCAAATAGCCTAATAAAACCAGGAGGAGATGGTCACTGAAGTGATGGTGAAGTGGTGAGTTGGAGTTGATCAAAAATATATGGCACTGCTCTGAGTTTGCAGATTTTTCCCAAAATTTTACCATTAAGATAGCCATCGACTTCTGTATGAAGCAGAAGTTGCTGGTGTTACGATCCCATCTTTTCACATGGCATAAGACCCATGAGTTCAGTGGTCGAGTTTTTATACGGTTCACAACCTTGACAGCAGCAGTTAGTACATCTGACAGCTATTTTGGTATTGCTTTTGCAGCTAATACCTCCCTGTATACAGTGTATGCAATAGTACTGCCACGCACAGCGTGGTGGAAATGATTTCACCCGAGCAGCAAATCCACCATTCCATCCAGTCACGTCTTTTACCACATCCATGCAAATCTCGACACAACAATTCCACTTAGTGTTTTTATCTTTCACATACTGGCCTAAAATTCTGAACACCTGCTCAGCAGTAGTGAGACAAAATGGCAAAATTAAAAGTCCTCTTTGATCTCAGGTGAGCTGAAGTATCAAACGAAAACCATAATTCGTGCTGCACTGGTACAGTCAGTACTGTTGTCAATTTGTAGCCTGAAAAAATGGACTTAGCCTCACTGCTTTGACTAGCTGCTCCTGCTCTATCAGCAATACTGAGGCTAATCGTATTGTCAGACAGTAGGATAAGACTTAGCTGGTGAGTAACTATCCTTCCACATACCATTTCAGTCACTACTGGCAGTATAAGACTTTCACCAATCGTATGAGATGTTCCACTTCTTGCTATTTGGTGCATACAATACATTAAGTAGCACTGAGTTCTTTTGATTACCTTCTTCTGTCCTTTCAATTGAAAGGGCTTTTGTTTGAAAAAAATATCGTAGTTTATCTTGGAGGGCTGGATGTTTGTTCTCCAAAAGACATTTTAGTTTGCTTGGTTTCATACTATGCCGAGCAAGAACTTCAGCACAAACAACACACGGCAATCAAGGATTTTTGTCAGACCCAGTTAATATGAATACCCCAGTCCATGTAGAAAGGATATTTCCTACTCTTCTTTTGCCCGGCTCTACTTCTCCAGGATCAACATCCTCAACTTTATGCTTCAACTAACACTCCATTAATTTATAATTACCAAATACCAAAACGTCACACTCACGTCAGTTATATAGCAATCAATATTAACATTTTTACTTAGTAGCTTCCTTAATCTAAACATGGTGAAATGTTTTAATTTTTTTTTTAAAGAGGAAATATGAACTAGTAAATTTGAATTAAAATATTAAATTTTTTCCCTGCAACCAGTTACATGACTAACCACTTGATTATCTCCCCAAAATTATTAAACTCTGCCCTGCCCAGTTAATTTCTGGCATTACTTTGGGATTCTTTGTATACAGCTGGGTTTTAATATAAAGCCCACTAATATCATTATTGAAATATGAAACACAAAATGTAGCAAATACTTCATTTTTTTTTACAAATCACTCCACTCTACTTCAGCATTTCCTCCAGCCCTACATCCCAGCTTGTACTTCAGCTCTTTTGAGTCTGGTGGCACAACCTTCACCCACCATCATGGACCTAATTCTTTGACCCCCTGTAATTCTCCAAAACCCTATTTGGTGCCCATATCGCACCACCCACTTCTTAAAGTGCCTTGGGACATTTTAGTGTATTAAAAGGAGGTTGCACAATCTGTTCTCAAGTATGAGCAATCCAGATTTTACGTAGTTCCTCTTCAACATCCTGGGGGATGCAATTGATCAGAAACTTAACTGGACCAGCCACATAAATGCCATGGCTACTAGAGCAGGTCAGGAGGCTGGGTATCTTGCGGAGAGTGGCTCACCCACCAACTCCCCAAAGCCTCTCCACCATATACAAGGCACAAGTCAGGTGTGTGATGGAATACACTCAATTTGCCTGGATGGTGCAGCTGCAACAATCAAGCAGCTCAACATCATCCATCATGCAAAGTGACTAAGGTTGGGAACTAAATATTCCCGGATACTTGTCTTTTAGAAGAGATAAGACAAACAGAAAAGGAGTGGTGGGGGTAGCCCTGATAATAAAAGGATGGGACAAAGACAGTAGAAAGAAAGGATCTAGCTCAGAAAATCAAGTAGAAGAATCAGTTTGGGTGGAGCTAAAAAAACAAGGGGCAGAAAACACTGGTGGGAGTAGTTTATAGGCCCCCTAGCATTAGTTGTAATGTCGGGCAGAGTATAAATCAGGAAATTAGAGGTGCATGTAACAAGGGTAATACAGTAACCGTGGGGGACTTTAACCTTCACCTAGACCGGGCAAACCAAATTTGCAGTAGTAGTGTGGAAGACGAGTTCATGGAATGTATTCACGGTAGTTTTCTAGATCAGTATGTCGAGGAACCAACTAGGGAACAGGCTATTTTAGATCTAACATTGTGCAATGAGAAAGGGTTAATTAATAACTTTGTAGTAAAGGAGCCTCTAGGGAAGAGTGATCATAACATGATAGAATGTTATATTGAGTTTGAAAGTGATTTAGTTAAGTCCGAAACTAAGGTCTTAAATCTGAACAAAGCAAACTACATAGGTATGAGGGGTGAGTTGGCTAAGACAGAGTGGGGAAACTAGATTAAAAATATAATGGTAGAAAAGCAATGGTAAACACTTAAAAAAAAAAATTAATTCATAATTCGCAACGAATACACATTCCCCAAAAGTACAGAAACCCCACGGGATTAGTAGTACAACCATAGCTAACAAGAGAAGTTAAAGATAGTATTAGATTAAAGGAAGAGGCTTATAATGTTTCCAAAAAGTATAGTAACCCTGAGGATTGGGAGGATTTTAAAATTAAGCAAAGGATGACCAAGAAATTGTTAAAGAAAGGGAAAAGTGAATGGGAGTAAATTAGCAACAGACATAAAAACAGATTGTAAAAGCTTCTATAGATATGGAAAAAGGAAGAGATTAGTGAATGGGTCCCTTACAGACAGAGACGGGAGAAATTATAATTGGGAATAAGGAAATGGCAGAGACATTAAACAAATACTTTGTATCTGTCTTCACGGTAGAAAACACAAATAACATTCTGGAAATAGTGGAGAACCAAGGGTCTAGCGAGAATGAGGAATTTAAAGAAATTACTATTAGTAAACAAATTGTACTGGAGAAGTTGATGGGACTATAAGTCGACACATCCCCTGGGCCTGAAGACCTACATCCAAGGGTTTTAAAAGAGGTAGCTACAGAGATAGTGGATGCATTGGTTTTGATCTTCCAGAATTCCCGAGATTTATAACCCTGCTATTCAAGAAAGAAGGAAAAGAGAAAACAGGGAACCATAGACCAGTTAGCCTGACATCGGTAGTAGGGACAATGCGAGAATCTATTATTAGGGACATGGTAACAGGGTACTTAGAAAATCATAATATGATTGGGCAGAGGCAACATAGATTTATGAAAGGGAAATCATGTTTGACAAATCTGTTATCTACCCTCAAAAAAGCTAGGGGGAACCAGTGGATGTAATGTATTGGATTTTCAAAAGCATTCAATAAGGTGCCACACAAGAGGTTATAACACAAAATTAGGGCTCATGGGATTGGGGGTAATATATTAGCATGGATTGAGGATTCATTAACGGACAGAAAGAGAGTAGGAATAAAAAGGTCAGTTTCAAGTTGGCAGGCTGTAACCGAATGGCCTACTCCGGCTCCTATTTCTTATGTTCTTCTGACAAAGCAGTCCGCTTGATCGGCAGCCCATACATCACTTTAAACAGCAACTCCCTCCACTATCGGCACACCGTAGCTGCAGTGCTTCCTAACCACAGGATGCATTGCAGCAACGCGCCACAGTTTCTTCGACAGCACCTCCCAAACGTGGGGTTCTATGATATAGACCCAAGTTGCCCACAAACAAAGCTTGGACACTTCTGCTGCGAGACGACCATTTAAGTACCTGATAAAATGTCACCATCACAGAGAGGTGATGATGACAGGGAGCAAAAGAAGATGAGCACTTGATATTTTAAGAATGCTCGGAGTGTGCATTCACACTGCAACTGTAGCATCAGTGTAAACACAGGAGTAGGCCATTCAGCCCCTTGAGCCTGTCCCGCCATTCAATGAGATCATGGCTGATCTGTACCTTAACTCCATCCAACTGCCTTGGCTCCATATTGTTTTATACCCTTGGCTTGCAAAGATCTATCGATCTCAGATTTAAAATTAATTGAAAGAGCATCTAGTGCTTTTTGTAAGAGAGAGTTCCACACTTCTACCAACCTTTGCATGAAGAAGTGTTTCCTAACTTCTCTCCTGAATGGCCTGGTTCTGATTTTAAAGTTATGTCCTCTTGTCCTAGACTTCACTACATCAGAAAAAGTTTCTCTATCTACCCTAAAGCAGTTCTGCTTTGCACCAACTTAAAAGTTTTGCAGTGCAATTCCAGAATTAGGGTCCAACTGGACTCTATACTTAGCCTGAAAGCTTAGCAGTGCAAAGCAAAACCACTTTACTTTAACCGTTGTAGTGTAACTGCACTATTTTAAGAGCGTTCACTGCTTAATCATAGAATTCTAATGGGGATTCTTACAGCTGGGTACCAAGATAATTTGTACAAGAACCACTAACTCTATCCCTTTGACTGATAATCAAATGAATTATAATAATCTACAAGGGATTCTAACCATCTCAATGAGCACAGCATTACTCAAGAGATTCATCAAGTGTTATCCCTGACAGATAAAGGCCCCAGGCCCACTGTACAAGGATAACATACAAATTGGCAGTTGGTCCCAATGTTGAAGTGAAAACCATGATCATGCTCTACAGTACACCAAAGCAGATCGCAGGAAAGACCACAGGGTATGCTGAACCACCCTAAGCCAATCCCACCCGAGAAACAGCACTGGCTGGTATACACAGCTCAAAGAATTGTACAATTTGGCAATTTTAGGAACATTTAAAAAGAGCAATTATAATTTGGTGGAGTGCCGTACAAAACACTACTCGAATGTCTGCCAAATTGCCTGTAAATAAATGATGCAACTTTCCTAAAACCTTGGGAGATGTGGTATCTCCCATCTTCCAGGGCCCTTACCAATTGTTCAGGTTACTTGAAAAATCTTGTCAAATATGCTTCCTTTGTAAGATCAGATTGAACTCTAATGTAACTTGTTAGCATTTCAAAATGCTCTCTAGACACAACCCATGTTTGGAAGGGTAAAATCCATAACTGTACTGCTAGTTGCATCTCCCTGTTCAAGTGAACATGGTATGAAAATTTCTCACACTCACTGTTTTACAGCAACAATATTGCAACCTATTGTATGTTGTGAAGGCTTCTCAAACTTTTGTAAACATGCTTGCTGTCAAATTGAGAATACAGGCAGAGCCAACAAATTGGCTGTATTTTCAAATCAGTTTCTGCTGCTGCCCAACATCTGCTGAATCACTGCTCACTGATGCCAAGTACAGTGCATCTATACACTCGTGCATGCACCACCTTTACCCATCATTAGCTTCTAACTTCTAAACTAGCACATTACAGCAATACATTGGTCTATTGTCATTGAGAACATTCGAAGAGTTGGAAACAACCAATACAATATGAAGCATCAGATCCGCAACAGTGTTGCTAGGCGTATGCCTAACACAGCAATACCGAGGGCGGCGGGTTTTCCTTTCGTTACAAATATCTTTACAAGCTATGTTTCCAAAACACCCTATGCAAGATAAAGTACGTGGTTTTGGAAGGCTGCTCTAGTTTCATTATACTGGATCACCACACCGTGTTTCTCAAAATACATAATGAAATGAGCTTGAGAGCACCCAGAATCCTTGGTTACTCTGAACTGATTTATCAGTTACAAGGTCCAAAACAATGATTAAATGAGTGAATTGCTAAAACAATTTTCCATCCACAATGTGGGGAAGCAGCAGCATCTGCCCAACACAGCACAGGCAGAATGTAATCAATTTATTTTTAAAAAGAAAACGTGTTCTTGATCATTGAGAATACACACGGCTAGACTTGTCTCCCAAAATTCAACTAGCTCAGGGGAATGCAACATAGAGAAGGATATTTATAATACCATTTCATCAAATTTTAAATATCAGCAATAGCCCTTTTTCTCTCTCCCTCTTTAAATATGCTGTTACACCAACAGTAAAATATCATTTGTAAGCAGCAGGTAAAACACACTATACTGAGAGGAAGTCAGATAAGAACAATTAAAAAACACACGGGTACGGTGAATACCAACCAACTAAACATTCTCCTTACAATAGTGTGTTGTTGTTAAACTCCATCCATGAAAACAAAATCTTCAGTATGTCCTAAACCACATCAGAGACAATGAACTACTTTTGAACACCACATACTTAAACATCTCCTTTAAAGTCAAAAAACATTCCAAAGCATTCAGAGGCACAAGGAAAAAATGGACGTCAAGCCAAAGGACTTATCAGGAGGGATGATCAAAAGCTTGGTCAATGAGATGGGTTTCAAAGAGGATCTTCAAGGAAAAGAGAGAGGTGCTTAGGGAAGAAATGCAAAAGCATGGGGCATAGGCAGCTGAAGGCACAACAGCCTGGTGAGGTGAAGGGAGGGGAGAGGAGGGGAAAGCACTGAAGGTTAGAGATAGAAAGGAACAAGGCACTGAGAGATATGTAGTCACTGTTGCTATGTAGGGAAACATAACAGCCATTTGCACACAGCAAGGTCCCACCAACAGCAAATGAGATGAATGAACAATTAGTTGATTTTTGGTGCTGTTGACTAGGACACTGGGAGTACTCTCTACTGTTCTTCAAATATCACCATAGGATTTTTTACATCTTAATGGCATCTCTAACTAAAGTGTCAGCTTAGATTACATGCTCAAGTCCTGGTCTCAGAGACAAGAGCACTACCACTGAGCCAGGCTGGCACTATATACTTTCGGAGGTGTTACGCTACTGAGCTATGAAATCCCCAAACTCAAAACTCTGTCAATTGACACTCTTGCTCAAGCTTCCCTTTGGGAATATATTTTGCAAATTGCAAGTGGTGTCCATGTAAAAGAAACACAGCTACAGGGCTCGGCCCAAGTGCACTAACAGAGCGAGTAAGCAGGGTTTCGACAGCACTGATGGAGATGTCCAGGAGCTGGAGCGTTAGAACCAGCAAGGTGAACTCAACAGAGAGGGGAACAGCTAATCAAAGCAACACAAATCATCTGATCAGACGGACCAATTCAAATCAATGAGCCTTAATATGGAATACACATACACAGTATCATGGTATCCACAGTGAAAGCATGCAACACTGACGTGGATTTAAACCTCAGAATATTTTGAAACTTAAAATAACATGGTCAATAATTGACGAGTTTTGGAGTAATAGGAAAGATGCCAAGAGGAGCCACATGATTGAAATCTATAAGGTTTAGCAACCTAGGGCGTGAATAGGTGATCATGGTTAGGGCAAGTCAGTTGTCATGGCATGACAGCCAGAAGAAATCCATGCTTTAATTCAGACAAACAGTGCCAGTGAGCTAAAGGCTTGCCGATGGCAAAACCAGCTGTTACATGTTACGGTCAGGCAACTGATAAAACATGCTGCTGGTCAAGACTGAAGTGCTGGCAAGAGGAGAATCTGACAGGAACTAACCTGCACATCATGTAACTACCCACCTTTTACTCTTGCCCCTGCCCTGC
This sequence comes from Squalus acanthias, assembly GCA_030390025.1. Taxonomy (NCBI): domain Eukaryota; kingdom Metazoa; phylum Chordata; class Chondrichthyes; order Squaliformes; family Squalidae; genus Squalus; species Squalus acanthias. Next base: position 86,820 of record JASTWF010001223.1, on the reverse strand, counting down.
TAATTCTGCCAATTTTTGCCATGGCAGACCACTTCCCCTAATCATAGGCGCAGGCATGAGCAGGAATAATACATGATAATGGAATAGATAACAGGAAATAAATTAGGCTTTTACTTTAAGGAACTATGTTTTAAAAAAAAAATTCCCCCTGCAGCTGCCAGGGAAAATTGGAAACGCATTTAAAAATTAATGCCTTTTCCATTGGTGGCTTGTTTCACTCTTTGGATCCTATGAGTCACTGAATGGTTAGAAAACATTCACTTTAGGACCTCGCAACTTTTTTCTTTGCGTGAATTCAGTGCTCATCAAGGTGAAGGATGCTTGCACTGGGGAGTGCAACATTTTCTAGTGTCAGCATCAAGCATTCCATGGCCAGGAATAACACCATTGAATGCAGGGTATTCCCCAAAGATATGCTCTCAACCCCAATCCACTAGGAACTGGATCTGACCTCTGCCTCAATCTGCATTTCCCTCAGCTCTAGTTTTCTTTCAAGACACTGGCACTTTGAGATACACTTCCAAGGACTTGAGGCTGTCGGGGAGGTTCTCCGAGCTGCCATTCTTCACGTACACACACACGTACACGCGTGCACACCTCAACAACTGCCTGGCAGAGATCAGAAATCAAACTTCAGACCTTCTGGCCTGTATGCCTCACTGGCACACCAGATGGTGCATTTATTCCTTAAGCCGCAAGAAGCGATTTAATATCCTATTTATAGATGAATTAATCACATCTGTCCTGGTTGAAAGCAAGAAAGCCCAGTTTTACATCATATACATGGAAAAGCAAGCCAATTGAGAGAAGATTTGTGTGATTAGCAATTCCTGAGAACACATATCCTGAATCAACTACCTTATCCAAATATCCAATGAACAGTTAGGCTTTGGGGCATAAAGGCTTGGGAGAATAAGACACCAAAATAATATGTGATTTCATTAAAATCTTTATTCAACATTTTTGCCCCTCCCCAGGAGCTTGGCCTAATACTCTCCCACCACCAGGACAATACAAAGAAATGCTTAAAAAGTGCTAGAATCTGCTGGGCCGCCGTCTGCAGCAATATGTAATATATTCTAGCTATCAGTCTATACTCGAAGCCATCCCAACAAGCCCAGGGTTTTGTCTGAAAGTAATCAGCTGCTTGGAGACAAGAACCTATAAAAATAGTACCACCAGCCCCTTAGGTCTCCCAGTGCGTGTACATACAGCCACCAGGATTCTATCCAGAATGACAGGGCAGCCTGAGTATGTGGAACAAATCAAATTCTGCTTCGAACAAGGCCCAACAACCATGTCTTCGGTGAGACTGCTTAATAGTTTTAAGCAGCATGGTCTGTACGAAGTTACCAAAACAGGATCTTGTACTAGAACAAGATACAGCCCTGACTTCATCTAAAATGATCCCAATTCATTTAAAAGACAATAGACTGTGTCCCACAATAAAACTTTTATGGGTGCATAGATAAAGGTAATAAGGACTTCACCAAAACATAGTTACAAGGATATGAAAATAATTCCCCCAATCTTTTAATCCACACTACAGAACCACAAAAATATCATGGAACTAAGAGATTACTCCATGCATAAGAGAAGGCTTCAAACTAATGGGGCTCAGAAAAACCGAAGTTTTCACCTGACATCTGTCCTCGGCAACTCATTTTTAGCTTTCACAATGCATTGCAAATATTTTGCAGCAATGTGAGAATAAGTTTTTAACCACAGCAACTAAATTAAATTAGTACTTACAGAATTTAACTCAAAACAAATGGCTTAATTATGCGACAAGTAGAATTAAGTTTTCCAACAAGCCTCGCTATTTGAGAATCAGACAAATAAAATACGATGAAAGGTGCACATCCAAAATGTTAACCTATCTTTCCCTTTACATATGCTGATTGACCTACTGAGCATTTCCAACATTTTCTGTTTTTATTTCAATACATAGTGGTTCATGTAGCTTTACACCATTCACAGGCAATGCCCGCAAGTGGCATCATTAATCAAGAAGGTTGACGGAGTGCTGCACTGTCAGAGGTGCCGTCTTTCAGGTGAGACGTTAAACCGAAGCTCTGTCTACCCTCTCAGGTGGACGTAAAAGATCCCATGGCACTATTTCAAAGAAGAGCAAGGGAGTGCTAGCCAATATTTATCCCTCAACTAACATCTCCAAGACAGATTATCTGGTCATTATTTCATTGCTGTTGGTGGGAGCTTACTGTCCACAAATTAACTGCCACTTTCCTACAGTACAACAGAGACTACACTTCAACAGTACTTCATTGGCTGTAAAGAGCGTTGGGACATCCTGAGGTCATGAAAGGCACTATATAAATCGGAGTGCCAACGTAACAGAAGTCACTTGACCAATAGACTAGACAGGGGTGGCAGGTACTGTTCCCTGTAAGGTGTGCACTGCTCCAGAGAACCCGCGCAGCCGGCATTTCAATGTAAAAACCGCGCATGCGTGGTATTTTGAATGGCCCACAGGGCCAAAAAAAAATTACAGGGTACATAGGTGGCAAGTACCTTTCCCTGTAGGATATATTAATTAACCAGTTGGGTTTTTATAAGAAAATGGCACCTTTCATGGTCATTTTTTCCGGTGCTACAAATGATCAGATTTTGTTGTATTCAATTTCATAGCTTGCAATGGATTTAGTGTTAAAACCTCAGGGTTTCTAGTATCACAAGCGCTACTCTACGACTACGGTGTTGGGATACATCTAATGCAATATCAGGGATAGAGAACATAACATAGTAGACAGCGCAAAACTTTCTCTTACTGATATATTGCCTATTGGCAGCTGACAGAGAGCTTCAGCAGAGGAACCGTCTATGTGCAAGGAAGTCAACAATGCAGGTCAAATTATTTGTAAACACAATTTTGATGCAATAAGTTTTAACCATTTAGATTGAGAAACCTGACCCAAGTACCACAGAACTCTCACTTTTCCTTCTCACCTGCCAAAACACCAAGAAACCCTCAAATAAATGTTAACATTTAAGTAACAGCTTGACTCAGTTGGTATCACTCTTCCTTCCAAGTCAGAGGTTCGTGCTCCACTCCAGGACTCATTCTCGGGATGTGGGAGTCGCGGGCTAGGCCGGCATTTAATGCACATCCCTAGTTGTTCTGAGAAGGCAGTTGTGGGCCTTCCCTTTGAACCGCTGTAGTCCTCTGTAGTGGCTTTTTAAAAACTGAATGTAAATCCTCAAACTGCCACGGTGGGACTTGAACTTGCGCGTTCTGAATTATTAGTCCAAGCCTCTGGATTACTAGTCCAGTAACATAACCACTACACTACCGTACCTTAAACATATAATCTAGACTAAGGAAGTGCGGCATTCCTTTTCGGATCAAACATTGAACAGAAACCCCATATGCCCTCTCAGATGGACGTAACCGATCCATGGCACTATTCAAAGAGGAGCTGGGGAGTTTTCTTGGTGCCCTGGTCAACATTTATCCCTCAACCAACATCACTAAAACTGCTTATCTGGTCATTGATTTCATTGTTGTTTGTGGGATTGGGCTGTTAATAAACTAGCTGCCATGTTTGTCTATGTAGCTGCACTTCAAAAGTCCCGAGGAAGTAAAAGGTGCTATATAAATGCATGTCCGTCCTTTCTTCATGTTCTTAAAGGCCACGCCCCATCCCTGAAAAAATGCTGCACTTTTAAAAAAGCAAACTGTTCTAGTATCTTCAAAAAAACAAAATGCATTCACATGCAGCAATGCACAAATAAAATTCAGTAAGCAAGAAACGTCAAAAACTAATCAATTTTTCACCACTTCCTGTCCTGACTCAGATTTGCAACTGAAAGTTCCACAATGTTTTACAGCAACTCTCACCTGCTCACATCTTCATGCTCCTCCTTGGTCAGCACTGGGGGCAGAGGTAGTGATGGTAGCGTTGATGTTAGTAGTGCTGGATTCTTCTCTTTCTCCTTTGCAGCTTCACTTGGCACAGTTTGCTTGTGTTTTTCTTTTGGCGTGGTTGACTCCACTTTCACTGTTGGGGTTTTGGGAACTTTTGCCCCAAAGTTTGTCTGCGTCACTTCCTTTTTGTCCGTGGTCAAGTCATGGTCTATTTTTGCCTCCTGAGTAATCGTCTTGGCTTTAGGTTTCTCGTTTTTAACTGCTACCTGGATTCCAGTGTCTGATGGGGAAACTGTTGCGCGCTCAGACTTGAGCTTATTCACCTCCTTTGTATCCTTTGTTTGAGATGCATGGGCTGCTGTCGTTGAACTGGCATTGCCACACGCCTTGGCAGTAGTTACATTAAGTGCATTAGAGGTTTTCGCATTATTTTTAGCGGCCTCAACAGCTCTTGCTTTTTTGTGCTTACTCAACTCAGCAGCAAGACTAGTCTTATAAGTTAAACTGCTTGGTGAAATGCTTGACTGCCGACTGCGAGACCTTGACACACGGTGCTTGCTGCGAGATCTTGAGCGTCTAGAGTAATATGGGCTTCTACTCCGTGACTTAGGCCTCCTGAAATTGCAAATCACGCAATCAATAAAAGGCCCAACTAATTAGACTAAAAGCACAAATCATTTAATCTAAATGCAAATAAAGTCTGAATCATTTTAAAGTAAATACATCGACTCCTGATAATGCAAAGTAATTTCTTGCAGTGAGAAATGTGAATTATCAAATATTGGAATTGAGCATCATAAATACAGCAAAATGAATGTTAAAAAAAGTTAATATGAAGTAAGCAATTTTGAATTATACGTAGACTACAGTTTTCAATATACATAAACAACTAAAAGTCGCACTATTTATCTTCAGCAGGGGTGTCCAAACTGCAGGCTTGTTGGTTGGTTTGTCCTGTTTGAGTAATGCAGCTCCTGAAAACCAGAAGCCTGGACATTCCTGTTCTAACATATAACAAGGGAGATAATGAATGTGCCCTCCATAATATGTGCTCTTAGCTTAATCACTTGTCAGTTATATGTTGATTTGTACATTTTTCACAGAATTTTGACATTTTGGTCAAATTTCACTGGTTATGCACAAACGTCAAAATATAATAAATTAAAGTTAGACAAGGTACATACAGTCTGTATGGTCTTAACACCATACATGTTTAATTTGAGCAATATTGAGAGCTGAAAAGATAACACAGAATGATGCTTAAAAGAACCTGATCAGTCGGTGTGCGCAACAGGTTTTCAACACCAATAGAGCAAGGGTATCCGAACTACAGCCAGTAGGTCACTCTCGAACCCTGGCAATCCAGCTCTCGAAACCCAGGTCCTATTAGGTTCTTGTATTTCTTGCTCGCTATTTAGTCCTGTTCAAATTTTGTGGGCCAGGAAGTTAGTAAAGAACCCTTTTCAAAGCACTGTTGCCCTGTAACTCCCAAATCAGAACACCAATACACGTCTGTATCAGCAACTTAAGATTTCTGCAAATTAATTAGCATTCAAATACTATAAGTGGCCTCCAAGGCTCCATTGTACCCAGGAAGAGGATCAGAGGGACCTTGGTGTGCATGTACATAGATCCCTGAAGGCAGCAGGACAGGTAGATAAGGTGGTTATAAAGGCATATGGGATACTTGCCTTCATTAGCCGAGGCATAGAATTTAAGAGCAGGGAGGTTATGATGGAGCTGTACAAAACAGCTGGAATACTGTGTGCAGTTTTGGTCGCCACACTATAGGAAGGATGTGATTGCATTGGAGAGGGTGCAGAGGAGATTCACCAGGATGTTACCTGGGCTGGAGCGCTTCAGCTATGAAGAGAGACTGGACAGGCTGGGGTTGTTTTCCTTAGAGCAGAGAAGGCTGAGGGGGGGACCTGATTGAGGTGTACAAAATTATGAGGGGCGTAGATAGAAAGGAACTTTTCCCCTTAGTAGAGGGGTCAATAACCAGGGGGCATAGTTTCAAGGTAAGGGGCAGGAGGTTTAGAGGGGATTTGAGGAGAAACTTTTTCACCCAGAGGGTGGTTGGAATCTGGAACTCACTGCCTGAAAGGGTGGTAGAGGCAGGAACCCTCACAACATTCAAGAAGCATTTAGATGAGCACTTGAAACACCATAGCATACAAGGCTACAGACCAAGTGCTGGAAAATGGTATTAGAATTGATGGCCGGCACGGACACGATGGGCCGAAGGGCCTCTTTCTGTGCTGTATAACTCTATGACTCTAAGACAAAGAGCTTGGACACCACTGCCACAGACCACATACAAATCATAAGTTAACTTTTGCGAACAGTACAAGCAACCTGCAGTGTTTGATAATTTAAAGTAACAGCGGCTGACAATCTCAAAACCTGACAACTGCAACCAGCTATTGAAATCTACCGAATAACATGAGGAATACCTAAACAACAGAGTAATCATGTACAGACTCACTTAATTAGATGGGCACATTGTCATAAAGACTTCCAGTGACTGAAGTACTAAGCTTCTAATTATATCTATTTTTTTAATTGATACATTAATTTTACAAAAATCTGTCATAAAAACATGTGGTCAGCTATAGTTAGTTTAACAAACAAGAATTCAATAATATATAATGCAGTGATTTTAGTTCCCCAACTATTTTGACATTAAGGCAGGTAAACCACCTGATTACATGAGCAACCAAAAGGTCACCAGTGTTGAAATATTATCACAGTACTTAAGTGCTACTACACCCGTTATAAATAGAGAATTTTTTGCTGCCAGCAGCAAGAACTGATACAGAATTAAAGCACATCGTCAAGAACCACTGAATCCTCAAACTAGCAAAATTAGATAACAATTTAACTACAAGAGGTTAGTGCATATAAAGAACAGGTATACCTTTCAAGAGCTCCATGACATTTTTACATATAATCAGCACAGCAATTATTTTTGTAAAACCCAAATTAACACTGAACAACCTTCCTCTTTGAACATTACAACAACATGAAACCCGATTTATTTTGTTTCAAACTTATAAAAACTCAATTATATAAAACATACACACAATACACAATATACTGAACATAGTATTTTATACAAACTTAGTGACCTATCTGATGGTTATATTATTTGATACAGTATATTAGATTTTCTACTCAACATCTGCAATGTAACATATGTCAGAAATATTTGACAAGTTAGGAATTACATTTGATAGACATTAAGTGTACTATAGTACAGTACTACAGTATAGTATGTACAGTATAATTCAGATTTTATGGCATATTTGATGTATGGATACATTATATTTCAGACCATAGTATATTGAGATATTATATTTGACACTTTATAGTTGTATGAATGCATTATTTGACACCATATTTCACGTATGAATACAAATATTTCAGATTTTATAGTATATTTGTTGTATGGATACATTATATTTCAGACTAACTTTAGATATTATATATGCAGAGCTACATTATGCAGTTATAATTCTGATACACTTCCCCAGCTGGGTGCAAAGACTTGCTGCCCGATACACGCAGACTGACAGCGGCCGTACCTGAGCTCGGGGCTCCGGCTGTAGGGGCTGGACGAGCGGCGCCGGCTGCTGCTGGAGTAGGGATTGGGGGACAGGCCGCCATAGTCGTAGGGGCTGAGGTGCCGGGAGAAGCTGGGCGAGCGGCGGCGGGGAGCCGAGTAAGGGCTGGGGGAGCGGCCCGTGTAGCCGGGGTGCGAGCCCGGCTCCCGCGAGCTGTACAGCGGCTTGAAAGCGAAGAGCGGCGGCGGCGGCGGGCTGCGGCCGTACAGGTCGAAGGCGGCGGCAGGCCTGGCGGGGCTGTGGCCGGGACCCGAGGCGGCTCCGTAAGCCTGCGGGTAGCAGGACACGGCCGTCCCGTACGGACTCGGCTCCCGGTAAGGCGGGCTGCGGGGCGAGGCCGAGGTGCGGTAGGCCCGCGGCGGCGCCTCCCACTCGGGCTCCCGGTAGGCCCGCGGCGGAGGCTCCCTGTAAGCCGCGGGCGTCTCTTTGTCAGTGCGGTGCGAGCCGCGGCCTCCTCGGGCCTCCTTGTCGCCCTGGACCGGCTGCTCGCCGCCCGCCGCCGCTGCTTTGTTCCGGCTCCGGCTCTTGCTCTTGGCCTTGCCGTCGGCCCGGGACCGGGAGCTCTCCTTGGCCCTGTCCCGTCTCCGCCTCTCCTTGTCCCGCCAGCGGTCCGGCCGGCGCCCGGCGGAAGAAGCGGGGCTGCGGACCAGGCTCTCCGACTGCGAGCTCACGTCGTCGTACTCCACCAGGCCCCGGAGTGCGAGCGGGATGGCGGACGGGCCCGAAGCCGCGGTGGTGGTGGTGGCGGCCGCCGGGTGTTTGCCGTCCCGCCGCCGGGCCCGGCTGTCGGCCGTGCGCCTCCGGCGGCGTTTCCTGCGCCGCGAGGTGGATGAAGAAGTGGCCGTGGCGCAGCGGCCTTTATCCCGGGCCTGCGCCGGCCCGCTCTCACTCTGGCGTCTCCTCCCGCTGGGGCTGCGACCCCGGCTCCCGCCGCGCGTATCCGAGCTCGGCATTGACTTCCGCGACTACCCGGCGCCTCTCACTCCATCCGCTCGGGGCCGCCGCACACCCCACTGTGAGGCCCGGGGGGGAGCTGGGGCTGGGCCTGTGTCCGGGGGCTGGAGCTGGGCCTGTGTCCGGGAGCTGGAGCTGGGCCTGTGTCCGGGGGCTGGAGCTGGGCCTGTGTCCGGGGGCTGGGCCTGTGTCCGGGGGCTGGAGCTGGGCCTGTGTCCGGGGGCTGGAGCTGGGGCTGGAGCTGGGCCTGTGTCCGGGGGCTGGAGCTGGGCCTGTGTCCGGGGGCTGGAGCTGGGCCTGTGTCCGGGGGCTGGGGCTGGGCCTGTGTCCGGGGGCTGGGGCTGGGCCTGTGTCCGGGGGCTGGGGCTGGGCCTGTGTCCGGGGGCTGGAGCTGGGCCTGTGTCCGGGGGCTGGAGCTGGGCCTGTGTCCGCTCCGCTCGGGGCTCAGCGCTCGCTCTCTCTCCTCACACAGCGCCGGCACATCCGGGCTCCGCGGCGCGCGCAACGCTCTCCGCTTCTGCGCCGACTCACAAAATGGCCGCCGCCCCGAGATACCGCGGCTGACCTCAGCCGTTTGTTTCCGGGGCACCGCTCGCTCGCTCTCTCCCGGCCTGTGGGGAGTGAGTCTGGCTGCAGGGCCTGCTCCTCTTTGGCAGCTCAAATCCCACTTTATTGAGTTGCAGTAATGCCAACCCCACCGTCGCCTAAATCATTAGACAAACTCTTATGAGATTTGGTAAGAAATCATGAGTTTTTTGGTTTATAAATCTCATTAGTGGCTTTATTTAACCTCTTAACAGGTCACAGCTCTTTACAAAAACTACATGACTGCATCTGAAAATGCTTTACAAAGCACTTTTTCCAAACATCCTACCGTTATCACCACCACCCTTCGCAAGTTGGAGTAAATTTTCATTAAAAATCACGTGTCTCACAATTAATTTGCAAGTGTTGGCATTACCCAATGGACAGTGCCACCATGTCCACTGCACTGGGGTAAGGAAATGTCACCAAATTGTTTTGGCACAAGTCCATGGCCAATGAACCCCAGGCAACGGGTTCCTAATCTCACGCATAGGGCAAGTACTGGAGAGAGAGAGCGGATAGACCACCCCTCCACAGCCAAACCTGGGCTGTGAGAGGGTAGTTCTAGTTCACTGGGGTAGATTTTTGACTTTGTGTGATGTTGTAAAACGGGTGATGGCAAATCGGGGGCCTGTTTTACATCATCTCTCCCATCGATTTCAATGTAAATAAAAATGGGGCGAGATGTAAAACAGCCTGCCGACTCACTATCACCCGCTTCACACTATGGCACAGTGTCAAGATCTACCCCACTGCTTCAAAGGGCACAGGCAACGAGGGAGAGAAAATAAAAAAAGAAAAGTGAGAGTGATAGTGGCCGTTGTGTGTATCACTTCTGTTCACGAGCCTCCTCTCCCCTGACACTCCAGTGCAGTGCTGAGGGAGTGCTGCAGTGTCGGAGGTGCCGTCTTTCGGATGAGACGTTAAACCAAGGCCCCATCTGCTCTCTCAGGTGGACGTAAAAGATCCCAAGGCACTATTTCGAAGAAGAGCAGGGGAGTTATCCCCGGCGTCCTGGCCAATATTTATCCCTCAATCCACATCACAAAAACAGATTATCTGGTCGTTATCACATTGCTGTTTGTGGGAGCTTGCTGTGTGCAAATTGGCTGCCGCGTTTCCCACATTACAACACTGACTACACTCCAAAAGTACTTCATTGGCTGTAAAACGCTTTGAGATGTCCGGTGGTCGTGAAAGGCGCTATATAAATGCAAGTCTTTTTTATAAACCACTGGTGCCCAGGGTTGCACAGAAACCATTGCTACTGTAATAGCTTCTGGATCCCACTGAAGTCAATAAAACTGATTACCGAGTGGATTCCTACCCCCTTTTTTCACTGGTCCTCTCATGTGCTATATCTCTCTGTACAAAATTCATCCATCTCTCCCAGCTCCCCTAATCTTTCAGATTGAATCTCTCAGTCTCTGCACAAAAAGTCTAATATTTACCTGAATATCACTCCAAGTATCATCACCAAATTCACAATCCACCATGTATAATCGCCTTGGTACATCATTACAACCTACTGTAGCTCGCCTTGCAGCGGACTTCCAGCTCCGAGTTGCATCTGCAGCCACAGAGAACAATTTCATGAAGGGATACCGCAAGTTGGCTAAGGAATACCATCCAGATAAAAATCCAAATGCTGGAGACACGTTTAAAGAAATAAGCTTTGCATGTGAAGTTTTATCAAATCCAGAGAAGTGAGAACTTTATGATCGGGCGGCCCCTCACTCCTTCCCTTATCACCCTCACACTGATATATTTACTCACTGAACTCTTCGACTCCGAATCTCTGTGACTGCGTGCTGCCTGCCTCAGGTTGGTCTTTGACTGTCACGTGACCACGGAGATCTGGTCCTCGCCCAGAAGTCTTTTTTTGGTTGGCTATCTTTTTTTTCGCCCCTTCCTCCTATTGGCCCCGGTAACTAATAGTTTCAATGCTCGCACGGGGTCAGTAGGATTCCAATCTGAAGCCGTTTCCAGTGCAGCAGCGCGGCACGGTTCAAAATCCTCCCTTTACTTGAACAGAGTGACTCCATATTCACCCCACACCCCCAAACCCACCCCGATACCCACTCTACACCCCCAAAATGATCATTAGTCCCAGTTGCACTCCTCACCTTTCAGCCCCAGGGCCCAGTTTCCCCGCCTCAGTCAATCCCCGACCATCCATTTACCTTCAATGCCAGGTCGGGCTCTAGCACACTGTTCACGTTCTCAGCAAGCTCCCCGTACAGCTCTGGGGCGAAGATGCTCAGCAGGTCACCGGCTCAGGGCTCAATGCTGGCCAACAGCGAGCTGGCAGAGCGCAGCAGACGGGCGGCGACTCACAGCTGGAAGTCAAACCCGACCCCTGTCTGGCGGCGCCTTTCATCATCGCTGCTGTGCCAGAGGGCAGAGGCTCAGCTCCTGGTGCCCGTCCTGCCCCAGCCGTGAAACCTGTGGCACCTCGAGCAGGCTCGGCCGCCAGCGCCGACATGATCCGGGACCCTTCCTGGGGTGGGGGTCCAAGCGCGCTTCACCCCTTTACGGGTTTTAAAGTGAATAAAAATCCGCCAGTACAAAATCCAGACCCGCTCCCCTGGCGGCAGTTTCAAGGCCCCCCCTTTTCAAAGTCGCAGGACGCATGTGTGGCTTGGAAGAGGCTGAAGTTGCTGAATACAAATTCACGTCATTAAACTGTGGAAAATCATAACTTTTTACAGTTGACTTGTGAGATCACGAGTTGGGGCAATTTTTTAATTAAAAATCGCATGTCTCGCAAGAGTTGACATTACTGAAGTTGTGAAAATGGATTCAATAAATCTGAAGAGTGATCCTGCTTTTATTTAATAGAATTGGTCAGCAGCATTGTACTAGACAAAATTAAAACAATGTTTCTCTCCTTTATGTAGAGCTCGCTCTCACATTTTCCTCGATCTCATAGAATTATATAGAAGGTGCAGGACAGAAACAGGCCATTTGGCACATCTGGTCCATGCTGGTGTTTATGCTCCACACGAGCCTCCTCCCACCCTCTTCATCTAATTCGATCAGCATATCCTTCTCTTCCCTTCTCCCTCATTTGTTTATCTAGCTTCCCCTTAAATGCATCTATTCTATTCACCTCAACTACTCCTTCAGGTAGTGACTTCCACATTCTAACCACTGGTTCTATCTCTGCCAGTCATACACTCATTGAAAATACTACACTTGGGTGTAGAGATCATATCCTACCGATTAGCCCATTGTTTAATACGGTGGGTTAAGTGCATTAAATTGCGCAGTCTGCTAACAACACAAAGGGTTTTGCAAAAAAAAGCATTGTATTCTTTCAGGCATGCCTGGAATATACAGTGAGGCCATCTCTTATGATGTCATTCATTAACTCATGGATGAAAACATTGAATAAAATGGGCAACAGGCGACAACTTTGTGTCTCTCTTTTGAGAGAGCTAGGTTCAGTGGGTCTTCCATGGATTTGGAGCTGGAGTTATTATCCCTGATAAAATCCATGATTGATAATTTATTCCTATACATTCCAACTCGTGTATCTTGAGGCACAAGATGGAACACATTTGGAGGGGAGGGGGAGAGACACCAGTCACTGAAAGCAAACATAGAAACATAGAATCTAGGAGCAGGAGTAGGCCATTCGGCCCGTCGAGCCTGCTCCACCATTCAATACGATCATGGCTGATCATTCAAATCCAGTACCCTGTCCCTGCTTTAATCCCCACAGTACACATATCCCACCCTAGCCCCGTAACCCCACGTATTTAATTCCCCCTAACATATCCCATCCTATCCCCATAACCCCACATATTTAATCCCCCCCCCCTAACACTAAGGGTCAATTTATCATAGCCAAATCAACCTAACCCGCACATTTTTGGACTGTGGGAGGAAACCCACGCAGACACGGGGAGAATGTGCAAACTCCACACAGACAGTCACCCGAGGTCAGATTCGAACCCGGGTCTCTGGCGCTGTGAGGCACCAGTGCTAACCACTATGCCACCGTGTTGCATGAAGGTGCAGCAAGCAATTAGGAAGGCAAATGGTATGTTGGCCTTCATTGCAAGAAGATTTGAGTACAGGAGCAAGGATGTCTTACTACAGTTATACAGGGCCTTGGTGAGACCATACCTGGAGTACTGTGTGTAGTTTTGGTTTCCTTACCTAAGAAAGGATATACTTGCCATAGAGGGAGTGCAGCGAAGGTTCACCAGACTGATTCCTGGGATGGCAGGACTGTCGTATGAGGAGAGATTGGGTCGACTAGGCCTGTATTCACTAGAGTTTAGAAGAATGAGAGGGGATCTCATTGAAACGTATAAAATTCTGACAGGGCTAGACAGACTGGATGCAAGGAGGATGTTTCCCCTGGCTGGGGGTTCTAGAACGAGGGGTCACAGTCTCAAGATACGGGGTAGGTCATTTAGGACTGAGATGAGGAGAAATTTCTTCACTCAGAGGGTGGTGAACCTGTGGAATTCTCTACCACAGAAGACTGTGGAGGCCAAGTCACTGAATATATTTAAGAAGGAGATAGATAGATTTCTAGACACAAAAGGCATCAAGGGGTATGGGGAGAGAGCAGAAATATGGTATTGAGATAGAGGATCAGCCATGATCATATTGAATGGAGGAACAGACTCAAAGGGCCGAATGGCCTACTCCTGCTCCTATTTTTCTATGTTTCTATGTACAGTAGCTTTCAGGAGTTCGGCATGTATACCATCCAAGGCTGCTGTACTCCAGTTAGCTAGGTGACCCAGTATAGCTCAATGGCTATACACTATGCTAACTGTGTAGGACACTTCTTCAGTTTTTCTAATCTCAATGCAAATAGGTCCTATCTGTGGCCAATTGTGACTCGTCCTTTCTCCAAATCTTCAGGATGCCCTCACTAGTTTGTTGGAGTGCACCAGACTTGATTAGTCATTGGTTGTAGTCCAGAGGAATGCCTTCGACCATGAATGATGACAGGTTTTAGCCAGTAGAAAAGCAATTAGGTTCACTTTAGTGTAATTGTGCACCTTGCAGATAAATGCAACCTCCGATCCAGTTTCATCTCCATAATGACCCTCCTGGCCCCACAGTCTGGTACATCATAATCTACCTTTGCAGTAGTTCTTGATTGCTCTAAAGAGGCTTCAAGTACCATTTAATAGAACCTTTATTTTCATCCAAAAATAACCTTCCTTTTGCAGTTACCTTAAAAAGGACACTGCTAATGGAACAGCAGCTAGCAGACTCTCGCTGAATTTTGACTTTGGCTACAGCGGCAATGAATTCATTAACCAAACTATTTGCTGTCGATTTCACCCTCTCAGTAGTCACACAGACCAAGTTCCAGACTTCGTGGTTGGCAATATCCTTCATGTGATTGAGCACTTTGGTGCAATCACTGAGGTGTCATAAGCCACTTCAATTTGACAGGCACCCTTTGTAACGAGGCAGCAAAGAGCTGCCCTTTTGACAAAAAAGGGAATTTGCCAGTCGTCTGAGGATTTGCAGTATTGAAAAGAGCAATTGGAAAGCTCAGGACATGCCAAACGATTCACACTGATGACTGGTTGCTGTGTTCTGAACCCTCTGCCAACGCCACATAATTGATGAACCTCAGAAAGGAATGAAGGAGCAGCTCTACAGGAAGGATTGAGATTGCCTTTGAAGCTGCTGGCCTGACACATTCCAATCACCCATAAGGAGCAATGGTTAGTCAGCAAACCATTCTGCAAGGCCATCTAGCGATATACCTATGCTGTTTGAGTCCTCTGTTGCTTAGCATCATATAGCTGCTAAGGTATATACAAGGATCTCACAAGCCAAGGCCTCAAACACTTAAAAGATGTCTTTGCCCAAATGAGGAGAGACTAGGGCACCCCAACTTCCACTGCAAATAGGTCCCAGGGAACGATCAGAGGCATTCTCCAGGCTCTGTTTGTATCCGGCTCCAGAGGCATTTTTACTTGGCACCTATGGAACTGCAGGCAATGATCTGTGATCATTCTACACAGTCTATTCATGGGGAAGGAATTTCTGATCTCAGGTCTCTTATAGCTCAAGGAATTGGCATTCCAGCTGGCAAAAAGACTAGCCCTTTGAGAGGGATCTTTTCACTTGCGAGATGGAGTAATCTCTCACGCAGTTAGTTCAAGGATGTTGACCATTGTAGCATTCAGATGAACATGTGTGCCACTCAGACATGAGGCAAATAGCATTAAGCATATTGAGCAGGCAAATTTCTACCCCCACTCTAGCCCATATATTAAACTGAACTCGAGGGGTGCTGGTTCTAGACAACAGCAACAAATGATAGAGTTCATGTCAAGCTCTTCATCAGGGTCCTTCTTAAGACACCCAGAGTCAGGTCCCTCACCTTTGAACCAGTTGCAGCCATGTGACCACACACATAGATCCTGGCACCACTATCCAACCCAGCCAACAGCTCACCTGTCTAAAAAATTGCAAAGTATAGCCCGCTGTTCCATGCAAGGCGAGGTTTCAGGACCACACTTTTTGTTGCTTCTTAACTGCTGCATTCATCAGCTGATTGTCCTCATCCTTGTCAGATCGCCCATTTGCCTCAGAGCAAGTGTGCTCCTTTGCGAAGAGGGTTTGGGGTAAAAATTCACTTGGTTGCGCCTCCCGTTAGCGCCTTAAGAGGGCGCTAATGGGGCGCAAAGCCGCTAACGCCCGGGCGCAGCGATGTTTGCGCCGCTCGAGAACTTAACTTGAGATTGTGCGGCGGCGCTAAAACTTACCGCTGCGACCACCTGAGCGCGCAGATTGTGACGTCATTCCATGGTGCAACGCCCTTGGGGCGCCCCGTAGCGGAAATTGAGTGGCGCCCCCTGCCTTACCGCCTGGCGCTTCCAACGACCAGAAGACTGGAACGCTATCAATCGCTGTGGGGCTGGGGGGGGCGCTATTTAAAGGGGGCCTCTTCCTGTCTTTTATTGTTGGTGGCATTTTTGAACTACGCATTCTGAGAGAGAGAGGGAGAGACTTCTGGAGAGATTCAACGTTGTGTGAAGGAGTTTTGGGTACTGAGCAGCACTTTGCAGGTTCATTTTGATTTGCCATTCCTTGTATCGATTTAGCAGAGACTGTGGGAGCTGCACTCTGAGCTCTTTGCCTGGTACTTTCCATTGTTCTTTCCAGCACATTTGATGTGCAAGTCTCTCCAGGCCGAGATTCAAGGCAGCAATGAACAGGATGTGGATGGAAAGCAAGATTAACCATCCCCTTTAAGAACTGGCCTGTGCCATTGTGTGTGTGTTCCATTGCTGACTGACATTACATGAGCTTCGCCAGCGCTCCGAGTTAGCGCCTCACTGCTCGGCCTTTGCGCCTTAAGAGAGGTGTGCAGCGCCTGCTTTAGCGCTCCACTCACCTCCCGGGGCGGTAAAAGTGAAGTTTCCTGTCAGTGCCGATAATTAGCGCCAGGCGCTAATATTTGCGTCCGGACGATATTTGCGCCCCAAATGGGGCGCGACCTAATTTTTACCCCTTTGTCTCTAATTAAGGCAAAAATGAGAAATCGCACAACACCAGGTTATAGTCCAAGGGGTAGAAATTAGGTCGCGCCCCATTTGGGGCGCAAATATCGTCCGCGCGCAAATATTAGCGCCTGGCGCTAATTATCGGCACTGACAGGAAACTTCACTTTTACCGCCCCGGGAGGTGAGTGGAGCGCTAAATTAGGCGCTGCACACCTCTCTTAAGGCGCAAAGGCCTAGGAGTGAGGCGCTACCTCAGCGCATGAGCGCAGCGCAGCTGCTGCCAGTTAGCGAGGGAACACAGACACACTGGCGCCGGACACTTCTTAAAGCGGGGGGGGCCACTTGCTCCCCAGCCACACCCTGCTCATTGCAGCCTTGAATCTCAGCCTGGAGAGACCTGTAATCCATTTTGCTGCCAAGCATGGAGAGGGTGAGAGAACGCGCTCATCGCTTCACCGAGCGGGCCTTGGATGCTCTGGTTGACGCAGTGGAGCGCAGACGATGCATGCTGTTCCCGGAGAGTGGTAGGAGGCCTTTGCCACGCGAGTTCAGAAGAGTGTGGAGGGAGGTGGCTCAGAGCGTCTCCTCCAGGAGCATGGTGCCCAGGACCCATGTTCAGTGCCGCAAAAAGTTCAACGACCTCACTCGGGTCGTCAGGGTGAGTGGCTTTTTCTCAATACCTCTCCATCCCTCCATCTCAACCTCACTCTATGGCCAGAGGGTCTTAAAACCCCAATGCACAACACTCATGCAACACCTATGGCCCTTTCATCAAACACACACACACATTCCACACTTTGCATACAGTAAGGGCTATTCACCTATGGGAGGCACATCAGGCAAGACCATGGCTGCATATTGACTCAGATGCTGTCCTTTTTCTTGCAGGCTAAGCTGGCTCATAATCGGAGACAGCAGCAACGGACGGGTGGAGGGCGGCTTCAGCTGCAACCCCTCAGCGATCTGGAGGAGCGCGTCCACAGGATTGTGGCAAGCCGGGTGATCGGTCCCGTCGCCACTGGGGACGCCGACCCCGTTGTGGACAGCAATGGTAAGGTCATCACCTTTTTGTCCTCTGTCCTTCCACTTGTCCCTCACAATACCAGCCTTTGACACTTTCAATCCAACTTGCTAACTCGCTGCACTTATTCCTCCCTTACTGCCACCCTGTCCTCACGCTAAAGCCACTCTTGTACCTCCCTGCTTTCAGATGGTGATTCACCAGCTGAGGAGATGGTCCCTGAAGCTGCCACTGGGAGTGATGCTGCAGCTGAGGAGGAAGAGGAAGCCGGAGCATCAGTGCCACCCTCTCCCGAGGAAGCCCATGGCCACACTGGGAACACGCCTTCCCCGGAGGGGAGCAGGGGGGAAGGGGCTGATGATGGTGAAGTTCCAGGACCCAGCGGGCTGCAGCAACGCCATTGGGGGGGGGAGGGAAGAACGGGGGAGCAGGGGGGAAGGGGCTGATGATGGTGAAGCTCCAGGACCCAGCGGGCTGTAGCAACGCCATTGGGGGGGGAGGGAAGAACGGGGGAGCAGGGGGGAAGGGGCTGATGATGGTGAAGCTCCAGGACCCAGCGGGCTGCAGCCACGCCATGGGGGGGGGAGGGAAGAACGGGAGCCTTCTCCCCAGAGGGAGAGTATGCCAGACACTCCTAATGCAATGGACGCAGAGGAGGAGCGGCTGATTGCAGAAATGAACAGCCAGGCGGTGGGCATGCACACTGAGCTCATGGGTGCAGTGGGAAGGGTGCCCGAATGCATTGAGGCACTGGCAAGGAGTGTGGAGCACTTCGCTGTAGCACAGGCGGATGCCACACTAAAGCTTAGTGCTGCAATTCAGTCACTGGCTGCCAGGAACCCATCTGAGACTGCTCTCATGCAGACTCAGATTGAGGCCACGCGAGCACTGACTGCTGCCATCCTCGATGGTTCGTGCACATGTCCCTGGGGCTGTCACCGCGCCGCAGCAGGCCAGCAATCTGTTCTCTGGCAAATTGCTCCGGATGCTGAAGTGCTGCCCCGTGGGAGTGCCAGTGTGTCGGGCGAGCAGGGAGTTGCTGTCCTCTCTCACGATGACAGCATTCCTGCTGCCAACACTGTCACTTCTCCACTGCACTTGCCACCTGTAGGACAGACTGCTGCCGCCCATGCAGAGTTGGTGCAGTCTGCAGCCGGGCCCTCCAGGCCCAGAAGTGGTCGAGGCCGTCCTTCAGGGGCATCTGCAGTGTCAGGGTCTGACAAGCAGCAGCCTTCCACCAGCCTTGCTGCAGCCACTGAGGTCCCATTACGGAGGAGCAGTAGGGTTAGAAGGGGGGAAGTGCGCAAGGGAAGGAGATCACCCTCGAAGGGCAAAAAGTAGGAGGTGTGCCAAAATGCTGGTCATTTTTTTATTAAAGGCCGAGGTTCATGGCCCAACTTTTGTTTAGTGTTTTGGGCATTATCTCCAGGTTGTGAGAACCAGTTATGTTATTGACTGTTTTTTTGTGTTTATTTCTATGAGTTTGTCATGAGGAATTGACACACACAGAGTTTGTAAAATAAATAAGTTTCTGTATTCAAAATATACATGGCTGGTGGTTGGAATTATTGGTGCCTTGGCCGGCTTAGGGGTTGCGTGCTGGGTTGATTCGTGTTTGTAGCAATGGCAGGGGCCCTAGAAGCGGCTTGCTATTAGTCGTTGACGGACGGCCCTTGCAGTTTGACCATTGTGGGCCGCCCTCCTGCCTTGGTGCTGCTGCTGATCATCGTCCTCGGCCTGTTCCTCCTCTTCCTCCTCCTCCTCTTGTGGTGCTGCAAGGCCTGGTGGCATTGGCTGCGTCCTGAGGATTGCCATGTTGTGCAACATGCAGCACACCACTACGAATTTGGAAACTTGCTCAGGCGAGTACTGCAGGGCTCCTCCGGAATGGTCCAGACAGCGGAATCGTTGTTTGAGCACGCCGATTGTGCGCTCAATAATGTTCCTGGTTGCTTGTTGGCTTTCCTGGTACCGCAGCTCAGCAGGGGTGTTTGGTGCACGGAGCGGTGTCATCAGCCAGGTGCTCAATGCATACCCCTTGTCCCCCAGAAGCCAACCAACTGGCTGATGCGGTGCCTCGAAAATTTCTGCCACAGTACTCTGGCGCAGGATGAAAGCATCGTGGCAGCTGCCCGGATAGTGGGCATTGACAGCGAGAATCACCTGTCTGTGGTCACAGACCAACTGCACATTCAAGGAATGGAACCCCTTTCTGTTCCGGAACTCCTCTGCATTCTCTTGCGGAGCACGCAAAGCCACATGCGTGCAGTCAATGGCGCCCTGCACCATGGGGAAGCCCGCTACCCTCGCAAAGCCCATAGCACGGTCATGCTGCTTGTCTGGGGTCATAGGGAAGGAGATGAAGTCTCGTCTCCTTGTGAAGAGGGCATTGGTGACCTGCCGGATGCAGCGATGCACCGCAAACTGGGAGATATTGGCGAGGTCCCCAACAGCAGCTTGGAATGAGCCAGTGGCGTAGAAGTTCAAAGCCACTGTGACCTTCACTGCCACCGACAGAGACGTCCTGGACCTCAGCTGAGGCTGCAGATCTGGCTGCAGCAGGTGGCAGAGCTCAGTGACCACCTCCTTGCTGAATCGCAGCCTTCGCAAACACAGCTCCTCGGACATGTGGATGTAGGAGAGCTGTTCACGATATACCCTGGGAGGGTAAGCTCTCCTGTACATGCGCCTGATGGCCCTCCTCCGTCTGGCCATCATTGCCACTCTCTGTCTGCGTCTCACTATCCTCCGATTGAGCTGGAGCAGGACGACGCCCCCAATCATTGCAGCCCCCATATTCTCTTTGCCAGAAAAGTAATGAGGTACAGCAACGAAAGTAGCAGCAAAGTTAGGATGAACTAGGCAAAACTACCTCACAAAGCGTTGAGTCAATGTAGAAGTCTCTCTCTCTCTCTCTCCGAATCTTTCTCTCTCTCTCAGAACGAGTGGTGCATAAATGTCGACCACAGAAAAAGACAGGAAGAGGCCCCCTTTAAATAGCGCCCCCCCCAGCCCCACACCGATTGATAACGTTCCAGTCTTCCGGTCGTTGGAAGCGCCAGGCGGTAAGGCAGGGGGCGCCACTCAATTTCCGCTCCGGGGCGCCCCAAGGGCGTTGCACCACGGAATGACGTCATAATCTGCGCGCGCAGGTGGTCGCAGCGGTAAGTTTTAGCGCCGCCGCACAATCTCAAGTTAAGTTCTCGAGCGGCGCAAACAGCGCTGCGCCCGGGCGTTAGCACCTTAACGCCCCATTAGCGCCCTTTTAAGGCGCTAACGGGAGGCGCAACCAACTGAATTTTTACCCCCAACAGTTTTATTTGAAATTACGAGCTTTCGGAGCTCTGCTCCTTCGTCAGGTACAGTGAGGGAATACAAATCGATTACAAAGTATATATAGACAGAGAACAATGTGTCTGCAGAGATACAATCCGTCAGGGAGGCATTACATCAAAGACACAGCAGAGTACAGCTAAGACAATGAGATGGGTCACAGGGGGTCCAATGTGTCAAATGCTGCAGTCTGCAGTTAAGCTTTTAACTTTTTTTTAAAAAACTGGAAATCACACCTGTGAACCAGACAACGATGTCGAGTCACGTTCTGTAGCGTGACATGAAACCGAGATCCTGGTTGAGGCCGTCCTCATGGGTGCGGAACTTGGCTATCAGTTTCTGCTCAATGATTTTGCGTTGTCGTGTGTCTCGAAGGCCGCCTTGGAGAACGCTAACCCGCAGATCCGAGGCTGAATGTCCTTGACTGCTGAAGTGTTCCCCGACTGGGAGGTAACAATCCTGCCTGGTGATTGTTGCGTGGTGTCCGTTCATATGTTGTCTCAGTGTCTGCATGGTCTCGCCGATGTACCATGCCGTGGTGCATTCTTTCCTGCAACGTATGAGGTAGACAACGTTGGCCGAGTCACATGAGTATGTACCATGTACCTGGTGGGTAGTGTCCTCACGTGTGATGATGGTATCTGTGTTGATGATCTGGCATGTCTTGCAGAGGTTGCCGTGGCAGGGTTGTGTGGTGTCGTGGTCGCTATACTCTGCTGTGTCTTTGATGTAATGCCTTCCTGACAGATTGTATCTCTGCAGACACATTGTTCTCTGTCTATATATACTTTGTAATCGATTTGTATTCCCTCACTGTACCTGACGAAGGAGCAGAGCTCCGAAAGCTCGTAGTTTCAAATAAAACTGTTGGACTATAACCTGGTGTTGTGCGACTTCTCATTTTTGTCCACCCCAGTGCAACGCCGGCATCTCCGCATCATGACCTCTAATTAAGGCACTCCAGGAATAGGCTGGTCATTAAGGACCAGCATCATTGCTTGCTTTAGCACAACTCCTGGAATCCCAACAAGCATGAATTCACTGTCTACTTTATTCCACAGTAGATGTATATTTGTGCCTTTAACTGAATTACTACTTACCTAAAAGTGAGTCCACTACTGTGTATTCTGTACACTTTCATAATCCCCAAAACAGAAGCCTCCAAAGTATGGTTAGGGTTTTGAGCCACCATAGGTGCACCCGAGTCACAGTAAACACCCGAGAGTGGGAGAGGAAGGAAGAGAAGTGGAAAGAGTGGCAAGTATGGGGACAGAGAAAGGAAGACAGAGAGGCCAGATGGTGAAGGCCTCCAATGCCCACAGAACAGGGAATCAAGAACTTCTCCCTTTATACACAGATTTTCATTACATTGTGTCCTCCAGCCAACCCAATAATCACCCCGCTCTCTACAGCCATCACCAGGACATAGTCCTCAAAAAGGATCTTCAAGCTAGGCAGATCTTGGACACTAGCCGGGATTTCTCCCACATCAGGACATTTGCTCGGTTTGTACAATCAAATTCAGCTCACAGTTTTGAGCAAAAATATTAAGTCTAAGCCCAGGCTTTTGGGAGAGGCTAGGATGTGAAAAGAAAGCATTAAAACAAAGACAATTCAATGGAGAAATTTAATATTATAGAAAAATGCATTAGAAATTTCAGTTACTAAGAAAAAACGAAAATTGAAAACATTTTCAGAAAGCATTTTCAACAATTTGCAGGGGAAAAGACAATATAGCACCACCCAGTGGCCAGAGTCTGCAGCTATAGCTATATGAGTATTAAGTGCCATGACAATTGGAAAATCGTAAAAGTATCACAGCCAAAGGGTTACATAGAAATTTTCATTAGAAACTCAATAGACATACAAATTTTAATATAATAGATTGCATACTTAACTTACCAGGAGCAATATCACAAGATACATTCTTATAACAAAGCTTATCGTCTAGTGTGCATCCATTGGACATTAGACCTCAAAAGGATATAGCTCAAATCTATCAATCAGGTACTGGAACCAGCCAGATGGGCCAAGATGATTTTTTCCCAGTTCAGTACATTCCTATGTTCCTACATAACGTTGCTTCAAATAATCATAAGTTAATCATGTATATTTACTCAAATATCCCAGTAACTAAATGTAACACAATCAAAAGCCACTTCTATTCACCAGACAGATAGAAAACATTAGCTCTCAGGAACTCTGAACCATCCCCAAAACCAATTAAATCTCTTTTTTTCCCTAAAACTACCAATAGGAAACAGCAAAGATCCAGGCCGTGTTGAAAAATGAAAGTAGAGAATTTTGTCACTACAGACCACAGCATTTTACAATGTCTACACTACAGCAGGACTTTCTAACATGTACTGAAAAAAGGTGGGTGAGAAAATGACGTTAAGGATTCCCACCCCATTTCCTGCCTCTGACGGCGTGCGTACTGTCAAATCAGATGGGCATCCATAATGCCAGATTCTCACCCACTCTTTTATCTTCCCAATTTTCCAATATCACCCCTCCCCCTACCATAGCCCTGAACCTGCTTTCTCCAGTTTCTCTCACTTCTCCCTTCATGTTCTGTTCAAGCTCATTTTGAGCAAGAGACCCAACTCTTGCTCATTTGACCCCATTCCCACGAAACTGCTGACCACTCAACTTCCCTTCCTGGCCCCCATGTCAGCCAACATTGTAAATGTTTCTCTCTGTCCTCAGGTACTGTCCATTTATCTTTCATAACTGTAGTCATCATCACCCTCCTCAAAAAAAAACCTTGAACCCTCTGTCCTTGTAAACTACTGCAAAATCCCCAACCTCCCTATCCTCTTCAAAGTCCTTGAATGTGTTGTCACCTCCAAATGCCGTGCCCATCTTTCCTGCAACTCAACATTCGAATCTCCCAATCAGGTTTCCGCACCTGCCACAGCACTGAAACAGGGTGCCCTAAACAAAGTCACAAATGACATCCTCCGTGACCATGGTGTATTATCCCTCCTCATCCTCCCCAACATTTCTGCAGCGTTTGACGCAATCAATGATAACACCCTCCTCCAACACCTGTCTTCCATTGTGTAACTGAGACTGTCCTTCCTTGGTTCCACTGTTGACTATCCGATTGTAGTCTCTTTCCACCTCCACATTGTTACCTCCAGAGCTCCCCCAAGGATTTATCTTTAACCCCCGCCTCTTCCTAAGCTGCATACTGTCTTTTAGTGACATCATTTGCAGACATGGGATCAGCTTCCACATGTACGCTGATGGCGCCCGGCACCATCTCTTCATCTCTTTCGACCCCTCCTGTGTGTTGTCAGACTGCATGTCCGATATCCCATCTTGAATAAGCCAGAATTTCCTCCAATTAAACATTGGGAAGACTGAAGTCATCATCTTTGGTCCCCGCCACAACTCCACGTGGTTGCCACTGATTCCATCCCAGCCAGATTGAACCAGACTGTTAGTAACCTCAGCGTCCTATTTGACCGCATATCCTCTCCATCACAAAGATCGCCTACTTCTACCTCCATAACATCACCTGCGCCCACCGCTGCCTCAGACCATCTGCTGCTGAAACCTTCATCCATTCTTTGTCAGCTCCAGAGTCAACTATTCCAATTCTCTCCTGGATGAGCTCTCATTCTCCTCCACTTCAGCTCATCAAAAAATCAAAAACTCTGCTGCCTATCCCAAACCAAGTCCCATCTCCTTATTTGGCTCGGCACCCATGTTTATCTGATTATGCTTCTGTGAATCACCTTGGGACATTTTTCTACGTTGAAACTATGATATAAATGCAAGTTGTTGTTGATGTTCCTTCTGCATCTCTGGCAGTTCTAGAGGAGGAAGGGAGGCTAGAATAAGTTGAAGAGGCATGTTCATGTCCCTTTCAGTAGGAGTGAAATGCAGTTTCATGATATAATTTTCTGACAAGTAGTGTGGGATACAATAGAATGAGATGGTAAAGGTGCATACAATATATCAACAATCCTGCAACTGACACCTACCCTCAGACTTCCCTCATTTCCAACTTTAGTGCCCCCTTCCCAGGAACTCTCAAATGAGGACTATCCTCTTCACTTCCAAATTGGGGGCTCTTATTCATTCTCGTGGACTTTCAGGTATCTTCCTTTCATAGCTGCTAGAAATTTCCTTTTGCTATGCTGCTTCAGACCATTAAATCCTTCAACATTCAAAGGTTACACCCCACAATAGTGAGCTCCCAGTGATTGGTGTTCTTGACGCCAAAAGCTCACCCGTGTTATGCTAATTTGGCCCCCAGAAACTTCAGCGGTGGGCTGAGAATCCTGCTCTGCCACTTCTCCATTTGGGTTTTTTTCTGAGCAGAAAATCTGGGTTTGAGGGTCACATAGGCTCATCATACAAACGCAAGAGCTTCTCTCTGCAAACAGTTTAATCCTGCAGGCTGATGGTGCCCAGACTTTGTCTTCATGGTCCACACAAGTGTGTACCAAGGAGCCTCAAGGCCACATATACTGTTTCAATTCATGCTTCTATTAATTTGTATTTATATGAGATTGCTGATAGTTGATTGTTTGCAAATCTACAACAAACTCATCTTCCAATCCGTTTCATTCCAATTCAATCTAATACTCAGTTTCCAATCCGCTCTAGTCCAATTCAATCCAATACTCAGTTTCCAATCCATTCAATTCCACTTCAACCCAATTCTCAGTTTCCAATTCGTTCCATTCCAATTCAGTCTAATACTCAGTCTCCAATCCGTTCCAGTCCACTTCAATCCAATACTCAGTTTCCAATTTGTTCCATTCCAATTCAATCCAATACTCAGTTTCCAATTTGTTCCAGTCCAATTCAATCCAATACTCAGTTTCCAATCCATTCTATTCCAATTCAATCCAATACTCAGTTTCCAATCCGTTCCATTCCAATTCAATCCAATACTCAGTTTCCAATTCGTTCTATTCCAATTCAATCCAATACTCAGTTTCCAATCCGTTCCATTCCAATTTAATCCAATACTCAGTTTCCAATTTGTTCCATTCCAATTCAATCCAATACTCAGTTTCCAATTCGTTCTATTCCAATTCAATCCAATATTCAGTTTCCAATTCGTTCTATTCCAATTCAATCCAATATTCAGTTTCCAATTCGTTCTATTCCAATTCAATCCAATACTCAGTTTCCAATCCGTTCCAGTCCAATTCAATCCAATACTCAGTTTCCAATCCGTTCCATTCCAATTTAATCCAATACTCAGTTTCCAATCCATTCCATTCCAATTCAATACAATACTCAGTTTCCAATCCGTTCCATTCCAATTCAATCCAATACTCAGTTTCCAATCCGTTCCAGTCCAATTCAATCCAATACTCAGTTTCCAATCCGTTCCATTCCAATTTAATCCAATACTCAGTTTCCAATCCATTCCATTCCAATTCAATACAATACTCAGTTTCCAATCCGTTCCATTCCAATTCAATCCAATACTCAGTTTCCAATTCATTCCAGCCCAATTCAATCCAATACTCAGTTTCCAATTTGTTCCATTCCAATTCAATGCAATACTCAGTTTCCAATCCATTCCATTCCAATTCAATCCAATACTCAGTTTCCAATTTGTTCCAGACCAATTCAATCCAATACTCAGTTTCCAATTTGTTTCAGTCCACTTTAATCCAATATAACAACAGAAAACGCTGGAAAAACTCAGCAGGTGAGGCAGCATCCGTGGAGAGAGAAACAGAGTTAACGTTTCAGGTCGAGACCTTTCATCAGAACTGGAAACAGCAGGAATTCAAATAGATTTAAGGCAAGGATAAAGCTGGGAAAAGGGGGAGGGGATGAAAGAACAAAAGGAGAGATTAAGAGACATTAAGGGGTAAAAATTGAGTCGCGCCCCATTTGGGGTGCTAACCTCGCCGGGGCGCGACTTTTAGCGCCCCGAAAAAATTAGCGGCCCCGCGCCGGAACTTCAGTGGTTGCGCCCCAAGAGGGAAGCGGGGCGCAACTGGAAGCACCCCGCATCCCTCTTGGGGCGCTGCGAGTGAATATCCTGGCGCTACGTGCCGCAGCACCACGCGCTGCGGCACGTCGCGCCGCGGTATTGCAGGCCTTCCTCCCCTTCTTAAAGGGGAGGGACCCTGCGCAGCGCGAACCGGGGCCCAGCTGGGCCCCCAGGGATCGGGAGTGCCGGCAAAAGAGCCCGGCACTCAAGAGAAGTGCCGGGCTCTTGGAGTGCAGCCGGCACTTCACGGTGGGGGGGCTTCACGGGGGCCGGGGACAGGTGCTGGCAGGCGGCCAGCAACAAAAATGGCCGCCTGCCACCTCCGCTTTAAATATCGCCGCCCCGGCCGCACGTACGCCTCCCTGAACCCGTCGGACATAGCGTCTGGCGGTAAATCAGGGGGCGCGACTGAAGATCACGGCCAGGGCGCGAGCGGGGTGCTGCCGCCGCCGCTAACCTCCCACTAAATTTTTCGGGAGGCGTGGGCGGCGCTGCGCCCGGGCGTTAGCTGCTTTACGCCCCATTAGCTCCCTCTTAAGGCGCTAACGGGAGGCGCAAGCAGCTGAATTTTTCCCCCAATGTCTCTTAATGTCTCTTAATCTCTCCTTTTGTTCTTTCATCCCCTCCCCCTTTTCCCAGCTTTATCCTTGCCTTAAATCTATTTGATTTCCTGCTGTTTCCAGTTCTGATGAAAGGTCTCGACCTGAAACGTTAACTCTGTTTCTCTCTCCACGGATGCTGCCTGGCCTGCTGAGTTTTTCCAGCGTTTTCTGTTGTTATTTCGGATTTCCAGCATCTGCAGTATTTTGCTATCACTTTAATCCAATATTCAGTTTCCAATTCATTCCAGACCAATTCAATCCAATACTCAAATAAAAACAGAAAATGCTGGAGATACTCAGCAGGTCAGGCAGCATCTGTGAAGAGAGGAACAGAGTTAACGTTTCAGGTCGATGACCTTTCGTCAGAACACCAGATCACCATTGACCTGAAATGTAAACTCTGTTTCTCTCTTTCACAGATGCTGCCTGACCTGCTGAGTATCTCCAGCATTTTCTGTTTTTATTTCAGATTTCCAGCATCTGCAGTATTTTCCTTTTGTACAATCCAATACTCAGTTATGGTTAGGGTTAGGGTTAGGGTTAAGGGTTAGGGTTAGGGTTTAGGGTTTAGGGTTAGGATTAGGGGTTAGGGTTAGGGTTAGGGTATTTAGGGTTAGGGTTAGGGATAGGGATAGGGTTAGGTGTTAGGGTTAGGGTTAGGGTCAGGGTTAGGGGTTAGTGTTAGGGGTTAGGTTTAGGGGTTAGGGTTAGGTTAGGGTAACACTGCATTTAGGGTTGTGGTTAGGGTTAAGATTTAGGGTTAGGGTTAGGGTTAGGGTTTAGGGTTAGGGTTAAGGTTAGGTTTAGGGTTAGGGTTAGGGTTTCGTGTTAGGGTTAGGGTTATGGGTTAGGGGTTAGGGTTAGTTTTAGGGTATAAGGTTAGTGTTAGGGTTAGCGTTTAGGGTTAGGGTTAGCATTCGGGTTAGGGTTAGGGTAAGGGTTAGGGTTTAAGGTTCGGGTTAGGGTTAGTTTTAGGGTATAAGGTTAGTGTTAGGGTTAGCGTTTAGGGTTAGGGTTAGCATTCGGGTTAGGGTTAGGGTAAGGGTTAGGGTTTAAGGTTCGGGTTAGGGTTAGGATTTAGGGTTAGGGTTAGGGTTAGCTTTATGGTTGGGTTAGGGTTAGGGTTAGGATTTAGGGTTAGGGTTAGGGTTATGGTTAGGGTTAGGGTTTAGGGTTTAGGGTTAGGTGTTAGTGTTAGGGTTAGGGTTAGGGACACAGCATTTAGGGATAGGGTTAGGGTTAGTGACACTGCAATAAGGGTTCGGGTAAAGTTAGGTTTAGGGTATTTAGGGTTTGGGTTAGGGTTAGTGTTAGGGATAGGGGTTAGGGTCAGGGTTAGGGTTAGGTTTAGGGTTTATGGTTTAGGGTTAGGGTTAGGGATAGGGTTTAGGGTTAAGTTTAGGGTTAGGGTTAGGGTTAGAGTTAGTGTTAGTGTTAGGGACACTGCATTTAGGGTTTGGGTTAGGGTTAGTATTTGTGACACTACATTTAGGGTTAGGGTTAGGGTTAGGGGTTGGGTTAGGGTTCGGGTTAGGGTTAGGTTTAGACCATTTAGGATTAGGTTTCGTGTTCGGGTTATGGTTAGGATTAGTGCATTTAGGATTAGGATTAGGTTTAGGGTTAGGTTTAGGGTTAGGGTTAGTTTTATGGTTAGAGTTAGGGGTTAGGGTTAGGGTTAGGGTTAGGTTTAGGTGTTAGGGTTAGGGTTAGGGTTAGGGTTTTGGGTTAGGGTTAGGTTTAGGGGTTAGGGTTAGGGTTACGGTTAGGGTTAGGGTTAGGGTAAGGGTTACAGCTAGGGTTAGGGTTAGGGTTAGGGTGGAGTTATGGTTAGGGTTAGGGGTTAGGGTTAGGGTTAGGGACACAGCTTTTAGGGTTGGGGTTAGGGTTAGTGACACTGCATTTAGGGTTAGGGTTAGGGTTAGGGTTTGGGCTAGTGCACTTAGTGTTAGGGTTAGGATTAGGGGTTAGGGTTAGGGTAAGGGTTAGGGGTTAGGGTTAGGGTTAGGGTTAGGGGTTAGGGTTCGGGTGTTTTGGGTTAGGGTTAGGGTATTTAGGGTTAGGGTTAGTGATAGGGATAGGGTTAGGTGTTAGGGTTAGGGTTAGGGTCAGGGTTAGGGGTTAGTGTTAGGGGTTAGGTTTAGGAGTTAGGGTTAGGGTTAGGGTAGCACTGCATTTAGGGTTGTGGTTAGGGTTAAGATTTAGGGTTAGGGTTAGGGTTAGGGTTTAGGGTTAGGGTTAATGTTAGCTTTAGGGTTAGGGTTAGGGTTTTGGGTTAGGGGTAGGGTTTAGTGTTTGGGTTAGGGTTTAGGGTTAGGGTTAGGGTTAGGGTTAGGGGTTAGTGTTAGGTTTTAGGGTTAGGGTTAGGGTTTGGGTTATGGGTTAGGGGTTAGGGTTAGTTTTAGGGTATAAGGTTAGTGTTAGGGTTAGCGTTTAGGGTTAGGGTTAGCATTCGGGTTAGGGTTAGGGTTTAAGGTTCGGGTTAGGGTTAGGATTTAGGGTTAGGGTTAGGGTTAGCATTATGGTTGGGTTAGGGTTAGGGTTAGGATTTAGGGTTAGGGTTAGGGTTATGATTAGGGTTAGGGTTTAGGGGTTAGGGTTAGGTGTTAGTGTTAGGGTTAGTGTTAGGGACACAACATTTAGGGATAGGGTTAGGGTTAGTGACACTGCATTTAGGCTTTGGGTTAGGGCTAGGGGTTGGGTTAGGGTTCGGGTTAGGGTTAGGTTTAGTCCATTTAGAGTTAGGTTTCGTGTTCGGGTTATGGTTAGGTTTAGTGCAGTTAAGATTAGGATTAGGTTTAGGGTTAGGGTTAGTTTTATGGTTAGAGTTAGGGGTTAGGGTTAGGGTTAGGGTTAGGGTTAGTGTTAGGGACACAACATTTAGGGATAGGGTTAGGGTTAGTGACACTGCATTTAGGGTTCGGGTAGGGTTAGGTTTAGGGTATTTAGGGTTAGGGTTCGGGTTAGTGTTAGGGATAGGGGTTAGGGTTAGGGTTCGGGTTAGTGTTAGGGATAGGGGTTAGGGTCAGGGTTCGGGTTAGGTTTAGGGTTTATGGTTTAGGGTTAGGGTTAGGGATAGGGTTTAGGGTTAAGTTTAGGGTTAGGGTTAGGATTAGGGGTTAGAGTTAGGGTTAGTGTTAGGGACACTGCATTTAGGGTTTGGGTTAGGGTTTGTATTAGTGACACTACATTTAGGGTTAGGGTTAGGGTTAGGGGTTGGGTTAGGGTTCGGGTTAGGGTTAGGTTTAGTCCATTTAGGGTTAGGGTTAGGGTTAGGGTTAGGGTTAGGGTTAGGGTCCGGGTTAGGGTTAGGTTTCGTCCATTTAGAGTTAGGTTTCGTGTTCGGGTTATGGTTAGGGTTAGTGCATGTAAGATTAGGATTAGGTTTGGGTTAGGTTTAGGGTTAGGGTTAGTTTTATGGTTAGAGTTAGGGGTTAGGGTGAGGGTTAGGGTTAGGGTTAGGGTTAGGGTTAGGGTTTGGGTTAGGGTTTGGGGTTAGGGTTAGGGTTAGGGGTTAGGGTTAGGGTTACGGTTAGGGTTAGGGTAAGGGTTACAGCTAGGGTTCGGGTTAGGGTTAGTGTAGAGTTATGGTTCGGGTTAAGGGTTAGGGTTAGGGTTAGGGACACAGCTTTTAGGGTTGGGGTTAGGGTTAGTGACACTGCATTTAGGGTTAGGGTTAGGGTTAGGGTTAGGGTATTTCGGGTTAGAGTTAGGTTATTTAGGGTTAGGGTTAGGGTTCGGGCTCGTGCACTTAGGGTTAGGGTTAGGGTTAGGATTAGGGGTTAGAGTTAGTGTTAGGGTTTGGGGTTAGGGTTAGGGTTAGGGGTTAGGGGTTAGGGTTACGGTTAAGGTTAGGGTTAGGGTAAGGGTTACAGCTCGGGTTAGGTTTAGGGTAGGGTTATGGTTAGGGTTAGGGGTTAAGGTTAGGGTTAGGGACACAGCATTTAGGTTTAGGGTTAGGGTTAATGACACTGCATTTAGGGTTAGGATTAGGGTTAGGGTTAGGGTATTTTGGGTTAGGGTTCGCGTATTTTGGGTTAGGGTTAGGGTTAGGTTATTTAGGGTTAGGGTTAGGTTATTTAGGGTTAGGGTTAGGGTTCGGGCTCGTGCACTTAGGGTTAGGGTTAGGGTTAGGATTAGGGGTTAGGGTTAGGGTTTGGGTTAGGGGTTAGGGTTAGGATGTTTAGGGTTAGGGTTAGGGTGTTTAGGGTTAGGGTTAGGGATAGGGATAGGGTTAGGTGTTAGGGTTAGGGTCAGGGTTAGGGGTTAGGTTTTGGGGTTAGAATTAGGGGTTAGGTTTAGGGTTAGGGTAACACTGCATTTAGGGTTATGGTTAGGGTTAGGATTTAGGGTTAGGGTTAGATTTAGGGTTTTGGGTTAGGGTTAGGGTTAGGGTTAGGGTTCGGGTTAGGGGTAGGGTTAGGGTTAGGTTTAGATGTTAGGGTTAGGGTTAGGGTTAGGGTTTGGGGTCAGGGTTATGGTTAGGGTAAGAGTTAGGGTAAGGGTTACAGCTAGGCTTGGGGTTAGGGTTAGGGTTGAGTTATGGTTAGGGTTAGGGGTTCGGGTTAGGGTTAGGGTTAGGGGTAGGGTTAGGGTTAGGTTTAGATGTTAGGGTTAGGGTTAGGGTTTGGGGTTAGGGTTAAGGTTAGGGGTTAGGGTTAGGGTTAGGGTTATGGTTAGGGTAAGAGTTAGGGTAAGGGTTACAGCTAGGTTTGGGGTTAGGGTTAGGGTAGAGTTAGGGTTAGGGGTTAGGGTTAGGGTTAGGGACACAGCTTTTAGGGTTGGGGTTAGGGTTAGTGACACTGCATTTAGGGTTAGGGTTAGGGTTAGGGTTAGGGCTGGTGCACTTAGGGTTAGGGTTAGGATTAGGGTTTAGGGTTAGGGTAAGGGTTAGGGGTTAGGGTTAGGGTTAGGGTTAGGGGTTAGGGTTAGGGTATTTAGGGTTAGGGTTAGGGTATTTAGGGTTAGGGTTAGGGATAGGTATAGGGTTAGGTGTTAGGGTTAGGTTAAGGGTCAGGGTTAGGGGTTAGTGTTAGGGGTTAGGTTTAGGGGTTAGGGTTAGGGTTAGGGTAACACTGCATTTAGGGTTGTGGTTAGGGTTAAGATTTAGGGTTTGGGCTAGGGTTAGGGGTTAGGATTAGGGTTAGGGTTAGGGGTTAGGGTTACGGTTAGGGTTAGGGTAAGGGTTACAGCTAGGGTTAGGGTTAGGGTAGAGTTATGGTTAGGGTTAGGGGTTAGGGTTAGGGTTAGGGTTAGGGTTAGGGTTAGGGTTAGGGTTAGGGTATTTAGGGTTAGGGTTCGGGTATTTTGGGTCAGGGTTAGGGTTAGGGTATTTAGGGTTAGGGTTAGGGTTAGGGTTAGGGTTAGGGTTAGGGTATTTAGGGTTAGGGTTAGGGTATTTAGGGTTAGGGTTAGGGTTCGGGCTCGTGCACTTAGGGTTAGGCTTAGGGTTAGGATTAGGGGTTAGGGTTAGGGTTAGGGGTTAGGGGTTCGGGTTAGGGTTAGAGTGTTTCGGGTTAGGGTTAGGGTTAGGGTGTTTAGGGTTAGGGTTAGGGATAGGGATAGGGTTAGGTGTTCGGGTTAGGATCAGGGTTAGGGGTTAGGTTTTGGGGTTAGATTTAGGGGTTAGGTTTAGGGTTAGGGTAACACTGCATTTAGGGTTAGGGTTAGGGTTAGGGTTAGGGTTAGATTTAGGGTTTAGGGTTAGGATTAAGGTTAGGTTTTTGTGTTAGGGTTTAGATTTAGGGTTTAGGGTTAGGGTTAAGGTTAGGTTTTTGTGTTAGGGTTTTTGTGTTAGGGTTTAGGGTTAGGGTTAGGGTTAGGGTTAGGGTTAGGGTAAGGTTTAGGCTTAGGTTTAGTGTTAGTGTTAGGGTAACCCCTGGTCAGTGTGTGTACCCCCTGGGCATTGCGTGTCCCCCCGGGCAGTGAGCGAACCCCCGGGCAGTGAGCGTCCCCCTGGGCAGGGAGTTAGTGTTAGGGTTAGGGTTAGGGTTAGGGTTAGGGTTAGGGTTAGGGTTAGGGTTCGGTTTAGTGTTAGTGTTAGGGTAACCCCTGGTCAGTGCGTGTCCCCCCGGGCAGTGAATGTGTCCCCGGGCAGTGAGTGTACCCCCAGGCAGTGAGTGTGCCCCTGGGCAGTGAGTGTGCCCCTGGGCAGTGAGTGTACCCCCTGGGCAGTGAGTGTACCCCCTGGGCAGTGCGTGTCCACCCGGGCACTGCGTGTACCCCTGGGCAGTGTGTGAACCCCCGGACAGTGAGTCTACCCCTGGGTAGTGAGTTTCCCCCTGGGCAGTGAGTGTACCCCCGGACAGTGAGTGCACCCCCCGGGCAGTGAGTCTACCCCTGGGTAGTGAGTTTCCCCCTGGGCAGTGAGTGTACCCCCTGGGCAGTGAGTGTCTCCCCAAGGCAGTGAGTGTACCCCCTGGGCAGTGAGTGTACCCCCCGGGCAGTGAGTGTACCCCCTGGGCAGTGAGTGTACTCGCTGTGCAGTGAGTGTCTCCCCAGGGCAGTGAGTGTACCCCCTGGGCAATGAGTGTACCCCCTGGGCAGTGAGTGTCCCCCCTGGACAGTGAGTGTACCCCCTGGGCAGTGAGTGTCCCACCTGGACAGTGAGTGTACCCCCCTGGGCAGTGAGTGTACCCCCTGGGCAGTGCGTGTCCACCCGGGCAGTGCGTGTACCCCCGGGCAGTGAATGTACCCCCTGGGCAGTGAGTGTCCCCTGAGACAGTGTGTGTACCCCCGGGCAATGAGTGTACCCCCCGGGCAGTGTGTGTACCCCCTGGGCAGTGTGTGTTTCCCCCCTGGGCAATGAGTGTACCCCCGGGCAGTGAGTGTCTCCCTGGGCAGTGAGTGTACCCCCTGGGCAGTGAGTCTACCCCCTGGGCAGTGCGTGTACCCCTGGGCAGTGAGTGTACCCCTGGGCAGTGAGTGTACCCCCTGGACAGTGAGTGTACCCCCTGGGCAGTGAATGTACCCCCGAGACAGTGAGTGTACCCCCGGGCAATGAGTGTACCACCCGGGCAGTGAGTGTCCCCCTGGGCAGTGAGTGTACCCCCGGGCAGTGACTGTACCCCCTGGGCAGTGAGTGTACCCCCGAGACAGTGAGTGTACCCCCGGGCAATGAGTGTACCACCCGGGCAGTGAGTGTCTCCCTGGGCAGTGAGTGTACCCCCTGGGCAGTGAGTGTACCCCCCTGGACAGTGAGTGTCCCCCTGAGCAGTGAGTGTCCCCCTGGGCAGTGAGTGTACCCCCTGGACAGTGAGTGTACCCCCTGGACAGTGAGTGTACCCCTGGGCAGTGAGTGTACCCCCCTGGACAGTGAGTGTACCCCCTGGACAGTGAGTGTACCCCCTGGGCAGTGAGTGTCCACCTGGGCAGTGAGTGTACCCCCCTGGACAGTGAGTGTACCCCCAGGGCAGTGAATGTACCCCCGAGACAGTGAGTGTACCCCCGGGCAATGAGTGTACCACCCGGGCAGTGAGTGTCCCCCTGGGCAGTGAGTGTACCCCCTGGGCAGTGAGTGTCCCCCTGGGCAGTGAGTGTCCCCCTGGGCAGTGAGTGTACCCCCTGGGCAGTGTGTGTACCCCCTGGGCAGTGAGTTTCCCCCTGGGCAGTGAGTGAACCCCCGGACAGTGAGTGTACCCCCGGACAGTGAGTGTACCCCCTGGGCAGTGAGTGTACCCCCTGGGCATTGAGTGCACCCCCTGGGCAGTGAGTGTACCCCCGGACAGTGAGTGTACCCCCTGGGCAGTGAGTGTACCCCCTGGGCAGTGAGTGTACCCCCTGGGCAGTGAGTGTACCCCCGGACAATGAGTGTACCCCCGGGCAGTGAGTGTACCCCCTAGGCAGTGAGTTTCTCCCTGGGCAGTGAGTGTACCCCCGGGCAGTGAGTGTACCCCCCTGGACAGTGAGTTTCCCCCTGGGCAGTGAGTGAACCCCCGGACAGTGTGTGTACCCCCGGGCAATGAGTGTACCCCACGGGCAATGAGTGTACCCCCCGGGCAGTGAGTGTAACCCCCGGGCAGTGAGTGTACCCCCGGGCAGTGAATGTCCCCCCCCCCGGGCAATGAGTGTACCCCCCGGGCAGTGAGTGTACCCCCGGGCAGTGAGTGTAACCCCCGGGCAGTGAGTGTACCCCCCGGGCAGTGAATGTCCCCCCCCGGGCAATGAGTGTACCTCCCGGGCAGTGAATGTCCCCCCCTGGGCATGAGTGTACCCCCTGGGCAGTGAATGTACCCCTGGGCAGTGAGTGTCTCCCCAGGGCAGTGAGTGTACCCCCGGGCAGTGAGTGTACCCCCGGGCAGTGAGTGTAACCCCCGGGCAGTGAGTGTACCCCCTGGGCAGTGAGTGTACCCCCTGGGCAGTGAGTGTACCCCCTGGGCAGTGAATGTACCCCTGGGCAGAGTGTGTTTCCCCCCAGGCAGTGAATGTCCCCCCCTGGGCAGTGAGTGTACCCCCTGGGCAGTGAATCTACCCCTGGGCAGTGTGTGTTTCCCCTCGGGCAGTGAATGTCCCCCCCTGGACAGTGAGTGTACCCTGGGCAGTGAGTGTACCCCCTGGGCAGTGAGTGTACCCCCGGGCAGTGAGTGTACCCCCTGGGCAGTGAGTGTACCCCCGGGCAGTGAGTGTACCCTGGGCAGTGAGTGTACCCCCCGGGCAGTGAGTGTACCCCCTGGGCAGTGAGTGTACCCCCGGGCAGTGAGTGTACCCCCGGACAGTGCGTGTCCACCCGGACTGTGCTTGTACCCCTGGGCAGTGAGTTTCCCCCCGGGCAGTGAGTGTACCCCCTGGGCAGTGAGTGTATCCCCTGGGCAGTGAGTGTACCCCCTGGGCAGTGAGTGTATCCCCCGGGCAGTGAGTGTACCTCCTGGGCAGTGAGTGTACCCACTGGGCAGTGAGTGTCCCCCCAGGCAATGAGTGCACCCCCCGGGCAATGAGTGTTCCCCCTGGGCAGTGAGTGTAACCCCTGGGCAGTGAGTGTCCCCCCCGGGCAATGAGTGTGCCCCTGGGCAGTGAGTGTACCCCTGGGCAGTGAATGTACCCTCTGGGCAGTGAGTGTAGCCCCTGGACAGTGAGTGTCCCCCTGGGCAGTGAATGTACCCTTGGGCAGTGTGTGTACCCCACTGTGCCTATCTAAATAGAGCGATGTGCTGATTGGTGGGTAGCTGTTCAATGTTTCTTGTTATGTTTTAAGTTTATTTCTGTTAAATTACCTCCATTATCTGTTAAATAGAGGGATGGCAGGGCAGCCCAGTCCTGTGATTTGCACTTCCTGTGCTATGTGGGATATCCTGGACGCTTCTTGCGGCCTGAATGACCACATGTGCAGGAAGTGTCGCCAACTGCATCAACTTGACCTCCTGGTTTCTGAGCTTTCTGAGCTTGAGCGGCACTGAGCTACAGTGCATCCGCGAGGCTGAGAAATACTTGGAAAGCACGTTTCTAAAAGTGGTCACCCCGCAGCCTCCGAATGTGCAGGCAGAGAGGGAATGGGTGACCACCAGACAGAGAAGGAGGACCAGGCAGGTAGGGCAGGAATCCCCAGAGTGCATCTCGGTCGCTAACCGGTTCACAGTTCTGGAAACTGGTGGGGGTGATGGCTCCTCTGGGGAGAGCAGCGAGAGCCAAGGCCATGGCACCACGGGAGCCTCAGCTGCACAGGGGGGGAGGAAGAAGAGTGGAAGAGCAATAGTGATAGAGGATTCATTGGTTAGGGGAACAGGCAGATGTTTCTGTGGACGCAGATGTGACTCCAGGATGGTATGTTGCCTCCCTGGTGCCGGGGTCAAGGATGTCACTGAGCGGCTGCAGGACACTCTGAGGGGGGAGGGTGAACAGCCAGAGGTCGTTGTCCATATCGGTACCAACAACATAGGCAGAAAGTGGGATGAGGTCCTGCAGGCAGACTATAGGGAGCTAGGAAAGAGATTAAAAAGCAGGAACTCAAAGGTAGTAATCTCCGGATTACTCCCGGTGCCAAGTGCTAGTGAGTACATGATTGGGAGGATAGAACAGCTGAATGCGTGGCTGGAGAGATGGTGCAGGAGGGAAGATAAAAATTTAAATTCCTGAGTCATTGGGACTTTCGGAGCTGCTGCTCCTTCGTCAGGTGAAGTGAAGAATACAAATCGGCACAGCATATATAGACAGAGAACAATGTCTGTGCAGAGTACAATGTCAGATGACTACAGTTAATCTTTCTGACTGCCTTTTATCACACCTCAGCAGAGAGACAATCAGGTCAGTCAGGAAGACATTATATCAAAGACATAGCAAAATACAACTAAGACAATGAGTTGGGTCACAGGGGGTCTAATGTGTTAGATGCTGCAGTCTGTATGGAAAACCATAAACTTTAAACTTTTTACTTTTTTTACTGGAAATCACATCTGTGAATAAGCCAACGACGACTCGAGTCTGGATGACTCTACGTCAGGTGGGGTTACATGTAGCGTGACATGAACCCAAGATCCCGGTCATACAGAACAGAATGGACTATTGCAAAGAAGCATACCGACAACTGGACAACCAGGAACACTACAGACAGTTACCCGCAGATCCGACCAAAGAACACACCCGCAAACTCAATAGACTGATCAAGACCTTCGATCCAGACCTTCAAAGCATCTTACGCGCTCTCATCCCACGTACTCCCCCAGACTTCTACTGCCTCCCAAAGATACACAAAGCCAACACACCCGGACATCCTATCGTATCAGGCAACGGAACCCTGTGTGAGAACCTCTCTGGATACGTCGAGGGCATCCTGAAACCCATCGTACAGGGAACCCCCAGCTTCTGTCGCGACACTACAGACTTCTTACAGAAACTCAGCACCCATGGACCAGTTGAACCAGGAACACTCCTCGCCACGATGGATGTATTGGCACTCTACACCAGTATCCCCCGTGATGACGGCATCGCTGCGACAGCCTCAGTACTCAACACCAACAACAGCCAATCTCCAGACGCTATCCTACAACTCATCCGCTTCATCCTTGACCACAATGTCTTCACCTTCGACAACCAGTTTTTTACCCAAACACACGGAACAGCCATGGGGACCAAATTCGCACCCCAATACACCAACATCTTTATGCACAAGTTCGAGCAAGACTTCTTCGCTGCACAGGTCCTCCAAACAACGCTGTACACCAGATACACCGACGACATTTTCTTCCTTTGGACCCACGGCGAAGGATCACTGAAAAGACTACACGATAACATCAACAAGTTCCATCCCACCATCAAACTCACCATGGACTACTCCTCAGAATCGGTTTCATTCTTGGACACATCAAAGACGGACACCTCAGCACTTCACTCTACCGCAAGCCCACGGACAACCTCACGATGCTCCACTTCTCCAGTTCCACCCTAACCACGTTAAAGAAGCCATCCCCGATGGACAAGCCCTGCGAATACACAGGATCTGCTCAGACGAGGAGGAACGCGATGGACACCTACGGACGCTGAAAGACGCCCTCGTAAGAATGGGATATGACGCTTGACTCGTCGATCGACAGTTCCGACGGGCCACAGCGAAAAATCGCATAGACCTCCTCAGAAGGCGAACACGGGACACAACCAACAGAGTACCCTACGTCGTCCAGTACTTCCCCGGAGCGGAGAAACTACGCCATGTTCTTCGCAGCCTTCAACATGTCATTGATGACGATGAACACCTCGCTAAGGCCATCCCCACGCCTCCACTACTCGCCTTCAAACAGCCGCCTAACCTCAAAGGTACCATCGTTCGCAGCAAATTACCCAGCTTTCAGGAGAACAGCGACCACGACACCACACAACCCTGCCACGGCAACCTCTGCAAGACATGCCAGATCATCAACACAGATACCATCATCACACGTGAGGACACTACCCACCAGGTACATGGTACATACTCATGTGACTCGGCCAATGTTGTCTACCTCATACGTTGCAGAAAAGGATGCCCCGGAGCATGGTACATCGGCGAGACCATGCAGACACTGCGACAACATATGAACGGACACCGCGCAACAATCGCCAGGAAGGATTGTTACCTCCCAGTCGGGGAACACTTCAGCAGTCAAGGACATTCAGCCTCGGATCTTCGGGTAAGCGTTCTCCAAGGCGGCCTTCGAGACACACGACAACACAAAATCATCGAACAGAAACTGATAGCCAAGTTCCGCACCCATGAGGACGGCCTCAACCGAGATCTTGGGTTCATGTCACGCTACATGTAACCCCACCTTACGTAGAGTCATCCAGACTCGAGTCGTCGTTGGCTTGTTCACAGATGTGATTTCCAGTAAAAAAGGTAAAAAGTTTAAAGTTTATGGTTTTCCATACAGACTGCAGCATCTGACACATTAGACCCCCTGTGACCCCACCTCATTGTCTATGTTGTATTTTGCTATGGGGTAGGTAAAAATTCAGTTGGTTGCGCCTCCCGTTAGCGCCTTAAGAGGGCGCTAATGGGGCGCAAAGCCGCTAACGCCCGGGCGCAGCGATGTTTGCGCCGCTCGGGAACTTAACTTGACATTGTGCGGCGGCGCTAAAACTTACCGCTGCGACCACCTGCGCGCGCAGATTGTGACGTCATTCCATGGTGCAACGCCCTTGTGGCGCCCCGGAGCGGAAATTGAGTGGCGCCCCCTGCCTTACCGCCTGGCGCTTCCAACGACCAGAAGACTGGAACGCTATCAATCGCTGTGGGGCTGGGGTGGGCGCTATTTAAAGGGGGCCTCTTCCTGTCTTTTTCTGTGGTCGACATTTATGCACCACTCGTTCTGAGAGAGAGAGAGAGATTCGGTGAGAGAGAAAGAGAAACTTCTACATTGACTCAACGCTTTGTGAGGTAGTTTTGCCTATTGATCCTAACTTTGCTGCTACTTTAGTTGCTGTCCTTCATTACTTTGCTTGCAAAGAGAATATGGGGGCTGCACTGATTGGGGGCGTCGTCCTGCTCCAGCTGAATCGGAGGATACAGAGACGCAGAGAGAGAGTGGCAATGATGGCCAGACGGAGGAGGGCCATCAGGCGTATGTACAGGAGAGCTTACCCTCCCAGGGTATATCGTGAACAGCTCTCCTACATCCATATGTCCGAGGAGCTGTGTTTGCGAAGGCTGCGATTCAGCAAGGAGGTGGTCACTGAGCTCTGCCACCTGCTGCAGCCAGATCTGCAGCCTCAACTGAGGTCCAGGACATCTCTGTCGGTGGCAGTGAAGGTCACAGTGGCTTTGAACTTTTACGCCACTGGCTCATTTCAAGCTGCTGCTGGGGACCTCGCCAATATCTCCCAGTTCGCGGTGCATTGCTGCATCCGGCAGGTCACAAATGCCCTCTTCAGAAGGAGACG
Source organism: Squalus acanthias (assembly GCA_030390025.1). Classification (NCBI taxonomy): domain Eukaryota; kingdom Metazoa; phylum Chordata; class Chondrichthyes; order Squaliformes; family Squalidae; genus Squalus; species Squalus acanthias. Next base: position 45,996 of record JASTWF010001223.1, on the reverse strand, counting down.
AGAGTTCATCTCTTTCCCCATGACCCCAGACAAGCAGCGTGACCGCGCTCTGGGCTTTGCGAGGGTAGCGGGCTTCCCCATGGTGCAGGGCGCCATTGACTGCACGCATGTGGCTTTGCGTGCTCCGCGTGAGAATGCCGAGGAATTCAGGAACAGAAAGGGGTTCCATTCCTTGAATGTCCAGTTGGTCTGTGACCACAGACAGCTGATACTCGCTGTCAATGCCCAGTATCCTGGCAGCTGCCACGATGCTTTTATCCTGCGCCAGACTACTGTGGCAGAACTTTTCGAGGCACCGCACAAGCCAGTTGGTTGGCTTCTCGGGGACAAGGGGTATGCATTGAGCACCTGGCTGATGACACCGCTCCGTACGCCCAACACCCCTGCTGAGCTGCGGTACAATGAGAGCCATCAAGCAACCAGGAACATTATTGAGCGCACAATCGGCGTGCTGAAGCAACGGTTCCGCTGTCTGGACCATTCCGGAGGAGCCCTGCAGTACTCGCCTGAGCGAGTATCGAACTTCGTAGTCGTGTGCTGCATGTTGCATAACATGGCAATCCTCAGGACCCAGCCAATGCCACCAGGCCTTGGAGCACCACCAGAGGAGGAGGAGGAAGAGGAGGAAGAGGACGAGGACGATGATCATCAGCAGCACCAAGGCAGGAGGGCGGCCCACAATGGTCAAACTGCAAGGGCCGTCCGTCAACGGCTAATAGCAAGCCGCTTCTAGGGCCCCTGCCATTGCTACCAACATTAATGAACCCAGCACGCAACCCCTAAGCCAGCCAAGGCACCAATAATTCCAACCACCAACCATGTATATTTTGAATACAGAAACTTATTTATTTTACAAACTCTGTGTGTGTCAATTCCTCATGACAAACTCATAGAAATAAACACAAAACAACAGTCAATAACATAACTGGTTCTCACAACCTGGAGATAATGTCCAAAACACTAAACAAAAGTTGGACCATGAACCTCGACCTTTAATAAAAAAATGACCAGCATTTTGTCACACCTCCTACTTTTTGCCCTTCGAGGGTGATCTCCTTCCCTTGCGCACTTCCCCCCTTCTAACCCTACTGCTCCTCCGTAATGGGACCTCAGTGGCTGCAGCAAGGCTGGTGGAAGGCTGCTGGTCATCAGACCCTGACACTGCAGATGCCCCTGAAGGACGGCCTCGACCAGTTCTGGGCATGGAGGGCCCGGCTGCAGACTGCACCAACTCTGCATGGGCGGCAGCAGTCTGTCCTACAGGCAGTGGCAAGTGCAGTGGAGAAGTGACAGTGTTGCCAGCAGGAATGCTGTCATCGTGAGAGAGGACAGCAACTCCCTGCTCGCCCGACACACTGGCACTCCCACGGGGCAGCACTTCAGCATCCGGAGCAATCTGCCGGAGAACAGATTGCTGGCCTGCTGCGGCGCGGTGACAGCCCCGGGGACATGTGCACGAACCATCGAGGTTGGCAGCAGTCTGTGCTCGCGTGGCCTCAATCTGAGTCTGTATGAGAGCAGTCAGAGATGGGATCACGGCAGCCAGTGACTGAATTGCAGCACTAAGCGTTAGTGTGGCATCCGCCTGTGCTACAGCGAAGTGCTCCACACTCCTTGCCAGTGACTCAATGCATTCGGGCACCCTTCCCACTGCACCCATGAGCTCAGTGTGCATGCCCACCGCCTGGGTGTTCATTTCTGCGATCAGCCGCTCCTCCTCTGCGTCCATTGCAGTAGGAGTGTCTGGCATACTCTCCCTCTGGGGAGAAGGCCCCCGTTCTTCCCTACCCCCCCCATGGCGTTGCTGCAGCCCGCTGGGTCCTGGAGCTTCACCCTCATCAGCCCCTTCCCCCCTGCTCCCCTCCAGGGAAGGCGTGTTCCCAGTGTGGGCATGGGCTTCCTCGGGAGAGGGTGGCACTGATGCTCTGGCTTCCTCTTCCTCCTCAGCTGCAGCATCACTCCCAGTGGCAGCTTCAGGGCCCGTCTCCTCAGCTGGTGAATCACCATCTGAAAGCAGGGAGGTACAAGAGTGGCTTTAGCGTGAGGACAGGGTGGCAGTAAGGGAGGAATAAGTGCAGCGAGTTAGCAAGTTGGATTGAAAGTGTCAAAGGCTGGTGTTGTGAGGGACAAGTGGAAGGACAGAGGACAAAAAGGTGATGACCTTACCATTGCTGTCCAGAACGGGGTCGGCGTCTCCAGTGGCGACGGGACCGATCACCCGGCTTGCCACAATCCTGTGGACGCGCTCCTCAAGATCGCTGAGGGGTTGCAGCTGAGGCCGCCCTCCACCTGTCCGTTGCTGCTGTCTCCTATTATGAGCCAGCTTGGCCTGCAAGAAAAAGGACAGCATCTGAGTAAATATACAGCCATGGTCTTGCCTGATGTGCCTCCCATAGGTGAATAGCCCTTACTGTATGCAAAGTGTGGAATGTGTGTGTGTGTTTCATGAAAGGGCCATAGGTGTTGGATGAGTGTTGTGCATTGGGGTTTTAAGACCCTCTGGCCATAGAGTGAGGTTGAGATGGAGGGATGGAGAGGTATTGAGAAAAAGCCACTCACCCTGACGACCCGAGTGAGGTCGTTGAATTTTTTGCGGCACTGAACATGGGTCCTGGGCACCATGCTCCTGGAGGAGACGCTCTGAGCCACCTCCCTCCACACTCTTCTGAACTCGCGTGGCAAAGGCCTCCTGCCACTCTCCGGGAACAGCATGCATCGTCTGCGCTCCACTGCGTCAACCAGAGCATCCAAGGCCCGCTCGGTGAAGCGATGAGCGCGTTCTCTCACCCTCTCCATGCTTGGCAGCAAAATGGATTACAGGTCTCTCCAGGCTGAGATTCAAGGCTGCAATGAGCAGGGTGTGGCTGGGGTGCAAGTGGCCCCCCCCGCTTTTAGAAGTGTCCGGCGCCAGTGTGTCTGTGTTCCCTCGCTAACTGGCAGCAGCTGCGCTGCGCTCGCGCGCTGAGGTAGCGCCTCACTCCTAGGCCTTTGTGCCTTAAGAGAGGTGTGCAGCGCCTGCTTTAGCGCTCCACTCACCTCCCGGGGCGGTAAAAGTGAAGTTTCCTGTCAGTGCCGATAATTAGCGCCAGGCGCTAATATTTGCGCTCGGACGATATTTGCGCCCCAAATGGGGTGCGACCTAATTTCTACCCCTTAGTTTTTAATCCCGGCTCTTAATTTAAACCAATGCCCAAGATAAAGTGAGAAATACTGACCAACCAATCACTTCCCTGCTTTCCTGTGACGTCACTCCTTGTTTTTGTTGTCAGGTCCGCTCCCTCCGCTCTCGGGCCTCGCTCTGCCGCGCTCGTTATATCCTCAGGCTCCGCTCTCGGGCCTCGCTCTGCCACCCTCTCTATATCCTCAGGCTCCACTCTCGCTCCCTCTCAGGTCCGCTGCCTCCGCTCTCGGGCCTCGCTCTATATCCTCAGGCTCCACTCTCGCTCCCTCTCAGGTCCGCTGCCTGCGCTCTCGGGCCTCGCTCTGCCACGCTCTTTATATCCTCAGGCTCCGCTCTCGGGCCTCGCCCTGCCGCGCTCTTTATATCCTCAGGCTCCGCTCTCACTCCCTCCGCTCTCGGGCCTCGCTCTGCCGCGCTCTTTCTATCCTCAGGCTCCGCTCTCGCTGCCTCCGCTCTCGGGCCTCGCCCTGCCGCGCTCTTTATATCCTCAGGCTCCGCTCTCGGGCCTTGCTCTGCCACGCTCTTTATATCCTCAGGCTCCACTCTCGGGCCTCGCCCTGCCATGCTCTTTATATCCTGAGGCTCCGCTCTCGCTCCCTCTCAGGTCCGCTGCCTCCGCAGATGGTGTGAAGATTCAAAATATATATTTTTTTAAATGCATTGATCAATATCTATGCCTGTAGATATCACGCTGTGTAGCAAACAGAGTTCCATGGGGCCCATTTTACTCCCCACCCCCCACTCCAGATAAAATCGCCTCCCTTTTAAATACTTGCTTGGGCCTCGCAAGTAGGGGTCGCCAACTCTGGGCGGACATATTCCTGGAGGTGTCACCACATGACCTCCCGCCCCCCCCCCCCGCCGCCATTGGTCGCTCGACACGCCCACCCTCGCGGAGCCCCGTCTTCCCACAGCTAATTGCGAAGTGGACAGACTCTTCGTTACCCGATTGGAAGATTCATGCCCATCAGTCAAACAGCCAGTTTCTCCAGTATTTCCATTGCTAAGAAGCAAAAGTGTTCAAAGAAAATTAAAAATAAAACCCACTGTTTTACTCCTGGGTTGTGCTCCTTACAGCACAGTGTCCTGGAGATTAGTCCTTCACTACTGGAGGCTCCAGGACAATCCTAGAGTGTTGGCAAACCCTGGTCCATAGCCAATGACTTCGGGAAAACCTGAAGGAGATCATGAGTGGAAACCACGGCTGATTTGTCTCCTCCTTCTGCGTACAGTTTTGGTCTCCTTATTTAAGGAGGGATATACTTGCATTGGAGGCAGTTCAGAGAAGGTTCACTAGGTTGATTCCTGAGATGAAAGGGCTATCTTATGAAGAAAGGTTGAGCAGATTGGGCCTATACTCACTGGAGTTTAGAAGAATGAGAGGTGATCTTATTGAAACATATAAGATTCTGAGGGGGCTCGACAGGGTAGATGCTGAGAGGACGTTTCCCCTCGTGGGGGAATCTAGAACTAGGGGGCATAGTTTCAGGATAAGGGGTCGCCCATTTAAGACGGAGATGAGGAGGAATTTCTTCTCTCAGAGGGTCGTGAATCTTTGGATTTCTCTACCCCGGAGAGCTGTGGAGGCGGAGTCAGTGAATATATTCAAGGCAGAGATTTCTGAGCTATGGGGGGAGTCAAGGGTTACAGGGAGTGGGCAGGAAAAGTGAAGTTGAGCCCAAGACCAGATCAGCCATGATCTTACTGAATGGCGGGGCAGGCTCAAGGGGCCGAATGGCCTGCTCCTATTTCTTATGTTCTTCACCCAGGGATACTGAGGTCCATTGTAGCACCTCCTCCAATCCGCCCTGGTTAAGATCCTCTGACCTCGTGCAAGGGTGGATTGAGTATCAGGCTTTGCTGCACCATTTAACTCATCATCGCACCACGGGAGAGCATCGCCCCACTGACTCATTAGGGAGAAGAAACTTGCATTTATTTGGCACCTTTCTCAACCTCAGGACGTCCCAGCACTTTTTGAAGTGAAGTGCAGACACTGTTGTAATGTAGGAACCGCGGCAGCGAATCTGCGCACAGCAAGCTCCCACAAACAGCTAATGACCAGGTCATTTTTTTAAATTCATTCCTGGGATGTGGGCGTCGCTGGCAAGGCCAGCATTTATTGAGAAGGTGGTGAGCCACTATTTCAGAGGACAGTTAAGAGTCAACCACATTGCTGTGGGTCTGGAGTCACATATAGGCCAGACTGGGTAAGAGAGTTGCGACGGGGTCTCGGTTTAATGTCTCATCTGAAAGACGGCACCTCCGACAGTGCAGCACTCCCTCAGTACTGCACTGGAGTGTCAACCTAGATTTTTGTGCTCAAGTCTCTGGAGTGGGACTTGAACCCACAACCTTCTGACTCAAAGGCGAGAGTACTACCCACTGAGAAACAACTGAGACATCTTAGTGATTAAATATTTACTAAAGGAAAATGCAAAATGTATGAGTAAAGAGCAGGGAAATGGGACTAAGCTCTTCTGTGGAGCTGGTACGCATGGAGTTGGCGTGATGGGCCAAATGGCTTCCTTCTACGCTGTAATATTCCATGATTCGAGGCGCTGCACCACATTGACCTAACCCTGCTCCAATTTTGTTTTAAATTGTATTTGGACTTTTTCTTAATTCTTTCCTGGGATGTGGGCATCGCTGGCAAGGCCAGCATTTATTGCCCATCCCTAATTGCCCTTGAGAAGGTGGTGATGAGCCGCCTTCTTGAACCGCTGCAGTCCGTGTGGTGAAGGTGCTCCCACAGTGCTGTTAGGGAGGGAGTTCCAGGATTTTGACCCAGCGACGATGAAGGAACGGCCGATATATTTCCAAGTCAGGATGGTGTGCGACTTGGAGGGGAACTTTGAGGTGATGGTGTTCTCATGCGCCTGCTGCCCTTGTCCTTCTAGGTGGTAGAGGTCGCAGGTTTGGGAGGTGCTGTCGAAGAAGCCTTGGCGAGTTGTTGCAGTGCATCCTGTAGATGGTACACACTGCAGCCACGGTGCGCCGGTGGTGGAGGGAGTGAATGTTTAAGGAGGTGGATGGGGTGCCAATCAAACGGGCTGCTTTGTCCTGGATGGTGTCGAGCTTCTTCAGTGATGTTGGAGCTGCACTCATCCAGGCAAGTGGAGAGTATTCCATCACGCTCCTGACTTATAGAATCATAGAAACATAGAATGGTTACAGCACAGAAGGAGGCCATTCGGCCCGTCGAGCCCGTGCTGGCTCTCTGCAACAGCACACCAACTAGTCTCACTCCCCCGCCCTTTCCCCGTCGCCCTGCAATTTTTTTTCCTTCAGGTACTTATACAATTTCCTTTTGAAAGCCACGATTGAATCTGCCTCCACCACCTTTTCAGGCAGTGCATTCCAGAACCTAACCACTTGCTGCGTAACAAGTTTCTCTCTATCTACTCTGTCTAGATTCCTCATGATTTTGAACACCTCTATCAAATCTCCTCTCAACCTTGTGCCTTGTAGATGGTGGAAAGGCTTTGGGGAGATAAGAGGTGAGTCACTCACCACAGAATACCCAGCCTCTGACCTGCTCTTGTAGCCACAGTATTAATGTTGCTGTCCAGTTATGTTTCTGGTCAATGGTGACCCCCCAGGATATTGACAGTGGGGGATTCGGCAATGGTTATGCGTTGAATGTCAAGGGGCAGTGGTTAGCCTCTCACTTGTTGGAGATAGTCATTGCCTGGCACTTCTGTGGCACAAATGTTACTTGCCACTTATCAGCCCAAGCCTGAATGTCATCCAGGCCTTGTTGCATGCGGGCATGGACTGCTTCATTATCTGAGGAGTTGTGAATGGTGCTGAACACTGTGCAGTCATCAGTGAACATCCCCATTTCTGACCTTATGATGGGAGAAAGGTCATTGATGAAGCAGCTGAAGATGGTTGGGCCTAGGACACTGCCCTGAGGAACTCCTGCAGCGATGTCCTGGGACTGAGATGATTGGCCTCCAACCACCACAACTATCTTCCATTGTGCTAGGTATGACTCCAGCCAGTGAAGAGTTTTCCCCCTGATTCCCAATGACTTCAATTTTACTAGGGCTCCTTGATGCCACCCTCGGTCAAATGCTGCCTTGATGTCAAGGGCAGTGACTCTCACCTCACCTCTGGAATTCAGCTCTTTTGTCCATGATTGGACCAAGGCTGTAATGATCACAGAAGCACAGATTCAGAGAGGAAGGAGAGATAGAAAGAAAGAAAGGCTTGCATTTATATAGCACTTTATATTACCTCAGGACATCCCAAAGCACTTTACAACCAATGAAGTACTTTTGAAGTGTAGTCACTGTTGTAAGGTAGGAAATGTGGCAGCCAATTTGCGCACAGCAAGCTCCCACAAACAGCAATGTGTAAATGATCAGATAATCTGTATCTTAGTGATGTTGATTGAGGGATAATTATTGGCCCCAGGAGACCAGGGATAACTCCCCTCCTTCGACAAAAAAGGCATTGAATCTCTTAAATTCACCTGAGAGCAGACGGGGCCTCAGTTTAACGTCTCATCCGAAAGACAGCACCTCCTACAGTGCAGTGCTCCCTCAGTACTGCACTGGGAGTGTCAGCCTAGATTTTTGTGCTCAAGTCTCTGGAGTGGGACTATGAACCCACCACCTTCTGACTCAGAGGCGAGGGTGCTACCCACTGAGCCACGAGTGACACACATGTCACGCTCCACCATTTTCTAAGTGAGAAACTGCGCCATTTGGTGTGGAATTGATCCATACAGTCCAGGAAGGATTTGAGTTGGATTCTTGGTCGAGCCACCCAGAATGCAATGCGCACGCACCCTGTGAAAAACCACACGATGGATAGAGCGATTCCTGGAGCACAGAGGATTGTGGGTATTGTAGCCGCCATTATTGAAGGATTGGCACATTGGATGACCAGTCGCAGGAGCATGGGGCTGGGTAGTTGGAGGTGGCAGGTCATGTGATGAAACCTCCTGCAATATGATCCAACCACAGCTGACAACACTTGGCTTAGTAGCAGCCGTGGCTCAGTGGGTACCACTTCTCGCTCGCCTCTGAGCCACAAGGTCGTGGGTTCAAGTCTCACTCCAGAGCACATAATCTAGGCTGACACCAGTGAAGTACCGAGGGAGTGCTGCATTATCAGAGGTGCCATCTTTCGGATGAGACGTTAAACCGAGGCTGGTCATTATCACATTGCTGTCTGCGGGAGCTTGCTGTGCTCAAATTGGCTGCCGCCTTTGCTACCTTATAATAGTGACCACACTTCAAAAGTACTTCATTGGCTATAAAGCGCTTTGGGACGTCCTGAGGTCATGAAATATCAATGCAGGTATTTTCTGTGGAACCATACTCTACAGCTGGAGGGGAGGGCAAACATTGGACAGGGAGAGATGCTTTACATTTCACCATTAATCATTAGCTGTGTATTTGTGATCCCTACAATATGTCTGCACGAATCCTTCACACTCGGTGAGGCCACTGAGTGCATTTTAAAGTTATATTTTTGAGGAAGGGTTGCAAGCTGTGGTTCAATAATGCAGTTGTGTGAGGTGAACAATAATGACATTATTTATTTAGTCACTGTTAAGAACTTGTCTCCTGACATCAATGAGCTATTTTTATTATATCTGTTGCCTGGAACTGAACACAGGGAATCATGCAATCCGTAATTTTTTTTAAATTCATTCTTGGGGTGTGGGAAACACTGGCAAGGCTGGCATTTATTGCCCGCTCCAAGTTGCCCTGAGAAGGTGGAGGTTTGTTGGTACATGAGGGAGAGAGATAGCCTAGCCTAGAAACAGTCGAGAGAGAGAAAGAATTACAGATCACACTAGCAATAGGCAGCGTTCAAAATTGCAGTAAAGCCTTGGGATGTTTATGGTGGTGTAATAATAGAATATTTAGATTATAACTGTTCGGGTCATAACAACAAGGACGCTGCAACTGATGTGAAAGGTTGTTGATGTACGTACGTTGTAGAGAAATTTAAACTTGTGTGCATAAGAATCGGCTGAAGGACTGTGCATTGACCAGAGACGACCATTTAAGGCACTGCCAATTCCAGTTAGATCAGGAGAAAACAGTGTATAAAAAAGAAGCATTTGTATTAAGTTGGAGAAGAGAGAGATGTATAAGGATGAGGGCGTGCCTATGTTCAAATCTGCTGACAAAATTCAGGTTGTGAATTGCGTTATACTCTGAAGAAATTATACTCTGCTTTTAGATTTTTTTTATGTTAAAGTAGAAAAAATAAAGAGATTATAACCATGAGACTGAATTCGTTACTCCTCAAGTGAACAACGGAAGATTGTTTAAAACAACAGTGGTGGGCCTTCTTCTTGAACCTCCGCAGTGTAACAGTTTGATACGACCGAATAGCTCACTAGGCCACTTCAGAGGGCAGTTACAAGTCGACCACGTTGGTGTGGGACTGGAGTCACATGTAGGCCATGACCAGGTAAGGATGGCAGGGTTCTCCCTCTAAAGGACATTAGTGAAACAGTTGGGTAACATAACTGTTGCAGGCAGGAGAAGACCTTTGCCCATCGGGCTATTGGGGTGGGGGGGGGAACTTAAAACAATCACTATCACTCGAGAGAAAGTAATAGGCAAACTAATGGGACTAAAAGTGGACAAGTCCCCTGGACCCGATGGCCTGCATCCTAGAGTCTTAAAAGAAGTGGCTGCAGAGATAGTGGATGCATTGGTTGTAATCCACCAAAATTCCCTGGATTCTGGAGAGGTCCCAGCGGACTGGAAAACCGCAAATGTAACACCCCTATTTAAGAAAGGAAGGAGACAGAAACCAGGCAACTATCGACCAGTTAGCCTAACATCTGTCATTGGGAAAATGCTGGAGTCCATCATTAAGGAAGTGATAGCAGGACATTTAGAAAATCATAATATAGTCAAGCAGAGTCAGCATGGTTTTATGAAAGGGAAATCATGTTTGACAGATTTGCTGGAATTCTTTGAGGAGGTAACGAGCAGGGTGGATAAAGGGGAACCAGTAGATGTCGTGTATTTGGATTTCCAGAAGGCATTCGATAAGGTGCCACATAAAAGGTTACTATACAAGATAAGAGCTCACGGGGTTGGGGGTAATATATTAGCATGGATAGAGGATTGGCTAACTAACAGAAAACAGAGAGTCGGGATAAATGGGTCATTTTCAGGTTGGCAAACTGTAACTAGTGGGGTGCTGCAGGAATCAGTGCTGGGGCCTCAACTATTTACAATCTATATTAATGACTTGGATGAAGGGGTTGAGTGTACTGTAGCCAAGTTTGCTGATGATACAAAGATAGGTGGGAAAGCAAATTGTGTGGAGGACACAAAGAATCTCCAAAGGGATATAGATAGGCTAAGTGAGTGGGCAAAAACCTGGCAGATGGAGTTTAATGTGGGAAAATGCGAGCTTATCCACTTTGGTAGGAAAAATAAAAAAGCAAATTATTATTTAAATGGGGAGAGATTACAAAATGCTGAGGTACAGAGGGATCTGGGGGTCCTTGTACATGAAACACAAAAAGTTAACATGCAGATACAGCAAGTAATTAGGAAGGCAAATGGAGTGTTGGCCTTTATTGCAAAGGGAATGGAGTATAAAAGTAGGGAAGTCCTGTTACAACAGTACAGGGCGTTGGTGAGACCACACTTGGAGTACTGCGTACAGTTTTGGTCTCCTTATTTAGGGAGGGATATATTTGCATTGGAGGCAGTTCAGAGAAGGTTCACGAAGTTGATTCCAGAGATGAAGGGGTTGTCTTATGAAGAAAGGTTGAGCAGGCTGGGCCTATACTCATTGGAGTTTAGAAGAATGAGAGGGGATCTTATTGAAACATATAAGATTCTGAAGGGGCTCGACAGGGTAGATGCAGGGAGGATGTTTCCCCTCGTGGGGGAATCTAGAACTAGGGGGCATAATTTCAGAATAAGGGGGCACCTTTTTAAATCGGAAATGAGGAGGAATTTCTTCTCTCAGAGGGTCGAGAATCTTTGGAATTCTCTACCCCAGAGAGCTGTGGAGGCTGGGTCATTGAATATATTTAAGGTGGAGATAGACAGATTTTTGAAAGGTAAGGGAGTCAAGGATTATGGGGAGCGGGCAGGGAAGTGGCGTTGAGGCCAAGATCAGATCAGCCATGATCTTATTGAATGGCGGAGCAGGCTCGAGGGGCCAAATGACCGACTACTGCTCCTACGTCTTATGTTCTTATGAGCCACCTATCCACTGTATACCCTTGGTGCGTTTCTAATAACCCTGAATCCCATTTGTTGATAAGAACCTGTCTAGTTCCTTCTTGAAACCCATTCAGGTTTCTTGTTCCATTATCCTGTGCTTTTAAAATCATCTAGCGTTTTGATTTAGGTGCCTGCATGGCTCCGTGGTAGCACGTACTCTAAGCTGACACTTCAGTGCCGTACTGAGGGAGTGCTGCACTGTCGGAGGTGCCGTCTTTCGGATGAGACGTTAAACCGAGGCTCCGTCTGTCCTCTCAGGTGGACTTAAAAGATCCCGTGGCCACTATTTCGAAGAAGAGTAGGGGCAGTTCTCCTGGGCCAACATTTATCCCTCAACCAACATCACTAAAAAATACAGATTATCCGGTCATTATAGAGTCATAGAGTCATAGAAGTATACAGCACAGAAAGAGGCCCTTCGGCCCATCCTGTCCGCGCCGGCCATCAAGCCCTGTCTATTCTAATCCCATTTTCCAGCACTTGGTCCGTAGCCTTGTATGCTATTGCGTTTCAAGTGCCCATCTAAATGCTTCTTGAATGTTGTGAGGATTCCTGCCTCTACCACCCTTTCAGGCAGTGAGTTCCAGATTCCAACCACCCTCTGGGTGAAAAAGTTTTTCCTCAAATCCCCTCTAAACCTCCTGCCCCTTACCTTGAAATGATGCCCCCTGGTTATTGACCCCTCTACTAAGGGGGAAAAGTTCCTTTCTATCTACCCTATCTATGCCCCTCATAATTTTGTACACCTCAATCAGGTCCCCCCTCAGCCTTCTCTGCTCTAAGGAAAACAACCCCAGCCTGTCCAGTCTCTCTTCATAGCTGAAGCGCTCCAGCCCAGGTAACATCCTGGTGAATCTCCTCTGCACCCTCTCCAATGCAATCACATCCTTCCTATAGTGTGGCGACCAGAACTGCACACAGTATTCCAGCTGTGGCCTAACTAACATTTTGTACAGCTCCATCATAACCTCCCTGCTCTTATATTCTATGCCTCGGCTAATGAAGGCAAGTATCCCATATGCCTTTTTAACCACCTTATCTACCTGTCCTGCTGCCTTCAGGGATCTATGTACATGCACACCAAGGTCCCTCTGATCCTCTGTCCTTCCTAGGGTCCTACTATTTATTGTGTATTCCCTTGCCTTGTTAGTCCTCCCAAAATGCATCACCTCACACTTTTCAGGGTTAAATTCCATTTGCTACTGTTCTGCCCATCTGACCAACCCGTCTATATCGTCCTGTAGCCTGAGGCTTCCCTCCTCGCTACTTACCACCCCACCAATTTTCGTGTCATCTGCGAACTTACTGATCATACCTCCTACATTCATATCTAAATCATTAATGTACACTACAAACAGCAAAGGACCCAGCACCGATCCCTGCAGTACACCACTGGACACAGGCTTCCAGTCACAAAAATAACCTTCGACCATCACCCTCTGCCTCCTGCCACTAAGCCAATTTTGGATCCAATGTGCCTGTCTGGCATAAAAATAAAACAAAAAAGGTGACTCAACCATGGCTGACAAGGGAAATCAGGGATAGCATAAGATCCAAGGAGAGGACATATAAATTGGCCAGAAAAAGCAGTAAACCTGAGGATTGGGAGCAGTTTAGGATTCAGCAAAGGAGGACAAAGGGATTAATTAAGATGGGGAAAATAGAGTACGAGCGTAAGCTTGCAGGGAACATAAAAACTGACTGTAAAAGCTTTTATAAATATGTGAAGAGAAAAAGAATGATGAAGTCAAGTGTAGGTCCCTTGCAGTCAGAATCAGGGGAATTTATAATGGGGAACAAAGAAATGACAGACTAATTAAATACATTATTTGGCTCTGTCTTCACAAAGGAGAACACAAATAACCTCCCAGAGATTAAGGGGAACATAGGGTCTAATGAGAGGGAGGAACTGAATGAAATCAGTATTTGTAGGGAAATGGTGTTCAGGAAATTGACGGCATTAAAGGCCGATAAATCCCCAGGGCCTGATAATCTACATCCTAGGGTACTTAAAGAAGTGGCCCTAGAAATAGTAGATGCATTGCTGGTCATCTTCCAAAATTCTATAGACTCTGGAACAGTTCCCATGGATTGGAGGGTAGCTAATGTTACCCCACAGTTCAAAAAAGGTGGTAAAGAAAAAACGGGGAATTATAGACCGGTAAGCCTGACATCGGTTGTGGGGGAAATTGCTAGAGTCCATTATAAAAGATGTAATAGCAGAGCACTTGGAAAACAGTGACAGGATTGGACAAAGTCAACATGGATTTACAAAAGGTAAATCGTGCTTGACTAATCTACTGGAATTTTTTGAGGATGTAACTGATAGAATAGATAAGGGAGAACCAGTGGATGTGGTGTATTTGGACTTTCAGAAGGCTTTCGATAAGGTCCCGCATAAGAGATTAGCGTGTAAGGTTAAGGCACATGGGATTGGGGGCAAGGTACTGACTTGGATAGAGAACTGGTTGGCAGACAGGAAGCAAAGAGTTGGAATAAACGGGTCTTTTTCCGAGTGGCATGCAGTGACTAGTGGGGTTCCGCAGGGATCGGTCCGAGGACCCCAGCTATTCACTATATATATTAATGATCTAGATGAGGGAACTAGATGGAATATCTCCAAGTTTGCAGATGACACAAAGCTGGGTGGGCGTGTGTGCTGCGAGGAGGATGCCAAGAAACTCCAATATGATTTGGACAGGTTGGGTGATTGGGCAGATGCATGGCAGATGCAGTATAATGTGGATAAATGCGAGGTTATCCACTTTGGTGGCAAAAACAAAGGCAGATTATTATCTGAATGGCAATAGATTGGGAGAAGGGGAAGTGCAACGAGACCTGGGTGTCCTTGTGCACCAGTTGCTGAAGGTAAGCATGCAGGTACAGCAGGTGGTGAAGAAGGCAAATGGTATGTTGGATTTCGTAGCGAAAGGGTTCGAGTACAGGAACAAGGATGTCTTGCTGCAGCTGTACAGGGCCTTGGTGAGACCACACCTTGAGTATTGTGTGCAGTTTTCGTCGCCTTATCTGAGGAAGGATGTTCTTGCCATGGAGGGTGTGCAGCGAAGATTCACCAGACTGATACCTGGGATGGCAGGAATGACGTACGAGGAGAGATTGGGTCGATTGGGCTTATACTCACTGGAGTTTAGAAGAATGAGAGGAGATCTCATTGAAACTTATAAAATTCTAACAGGGCTAGACAGACTGGATGCAGGAAGGATGTTCCCGATGGCGGGTGAGTCCAGAACAAGAGGTCACAGTCTAAGGATAAGGGGTAAGCCATTTAGGACAGAGATGAGGAGGAATTTCTTCACCCAGTGAGTGGTGAACCTGTGGAATTCTCTACCACAGAAGGCAGTTGAGGCCAAGTCAGTAAATATATTCAAGAAGGAGTTAGATATATTTCTTAAGGCTAAAGTTATCAAGGGATATGGGGAGAAGGCAGGGACAGGGTACTGAGTTTGGATGATCAGCCATGATCTCATCGAATGGTGGAGCAGGCTCGAGGGGCTGAATGGCCTACTCCTGCTCCTATCTTCTATGTTTCTAAGTTGCCCTGGTTCCAATGGGCTCTTACCTTCTTGACCAGTCTCCCATGCGGGACTTTGTCAAAAGCCTTCATTGCTATTTGTGGGAGCTTGCTGTGCGTGCAAATTGGCTGCTGCGTTTCCTACATTGCAGCAGCGATTACCCTTTAACAAAATGCTTCAATGGCTCTAAAGTGCTTTGAGATGTCCTGATGTTGTGAAAGGTCTATCAATGCAAGTTCTTGATGCACCACTGAGAAATTGCCTTGTGTTGTTGTTTACCTGGTCTCAACATTGGAAAGTTGCTCTTTGCTAAATTCAGCACCAACCTTTCAGTTGGTCCTTTATCCTTCAACATTGTCCTTGTAATGACCAGACCCTAAACTATTCACCCATTTTTGACGCCAGCACATGGATTGGATCTCGCAGTGCGATATCCTCACTGGGTTTTTAAAAAAATATAACAATTTGTTTGTGTTTCTGACAATGAGAGTTTGGGAGTTAAGTACTTCCAAAATAGCCTATTATATCCCAAGTTAATTACTGTGCCATTAATGTGCAGCCTTTCTGTTTGTTAAAGTGTTATTTAGACCCACTTGTGCCTCAGTAGTCAGTGATTATTCAACAGGTTACACACTCTACACGTGTGTGTCTTGGTGCCCCCCACAGTTATCAACGCGTGCTATTATTTTATTTTGTCGTGGTATATAAATGGCGTGAGTCACACAACTCGGGTCGCCATCTCTGGTTGGACGTATTCCTGGACTTTCATCACGTGACCTGCTGGATCCAACCGCCTTTTTCCCCCGTCTCCAATATTTTTATAAATGAACGAAAGTGGTCAAAGAAAATGGAAAAAAAAAAAAATTTCTTTAATGCCCTGTTGGCTTTTATCCCAGGTTTGCTCACAACTGCAATTGGGAATGGTAGCATAGTGGTTATGTTACCAGACTAGTTAATCTCAGGGACAGACTTAGATTAAACAATCTGTTGTAGACATGAGTTCAAATCCCACCACAGGCAGCTGGGGAATTTAAATTCTGTCACTTAAATAAATCTGGAATAAAAAGCTACCATCAGTAATGATGACCATGAAACTATTGGATTGTGTTAAAATCCCACCTTGTTCACTAATGTCCTTTAGGGAAGGAAATCTGCCGTCCATACCCGGTCTGGCCTATATGTGACTCCAGAACCACAGCAATGTGGTTGACTCTTTAACCGCCCTCTGAAATGGCCGAGCAAGTCGCTCAGTTGTACCAAACTGCTCCTGTGGGAGCACCTTCACCACACGGACTGCAGCGGTTCAAGGCAACGGCTCACCACCACCTTCTCAAGGGCAATTAGGGATGGGCAATAAATGCTGGCTTTGCCAGCGACGCCCACATCACATGAATGAATTAAAAAAAAATCCAGATTATTAAAATCCTGGAGACTCCAGGACATCCTGCAGAGTTGGAAACCCAACACACGACTCTGCCTCAGTACATGCCAAGTGTTGTCTTGTTTCCCCCACTCAATTCTTCACCCCTTGCCCCTCCCCACTAGTATTTGTTTTTGTACCAATTCACAACTTTGTTGTTTAATTTGGTTTGGAGGAGTTCCTTGACGTGGCCTGGGACTTTGAAAGTGCCACTGGTGCTTTAGTGACTGAATAAGCCCAATCCAGTTTTAACTGACGGGGGTTTTGGCGATTTAGTTACTGGAACTTTGGGGATCACAGGGGCTACGGGGAAAGAGCAGGAGAGTGGGGGTTATTGGATCGTGCATTCAAAGAGCTGGCAGAGGCACGATGGGCCGAATGGCCTCCTTCTGTGCTGTATGATTCTATGACTTGTCACAGACAAGTGGTGAGGGTGGGGTCACTACAGCTCTTTAAAGGGGATCTTGACCAGTCCCTGAGAGGACATTGCCAGTTACAGCGAGAGTTAGTGGTTAGTTTAGCCTGTCATGTGTCAGGAGTTGGAGAGCAATTGGCCAGAGGTTTTTCCTGAATTGGCCATGTTTCTTTGTTTCCAGAGATAGCGTAACTGGTAGGTGGGACAGCAGCGTGTGAGGTTATACTGTCTACTGGATGGGGTGAGCTTGATGGGTCTGATAGTCTTCATCTACTTTTGTATGTATGTGTATGTGCAGACTGGGGATTGACTCTGGGCCCAGCCTGGTGTGTGGCTCAGAGAGTTGACCCAGCCAGTGACTGAGCCCAGGGACAATCTCCAGTCTGCAATCCCCCATGGCAGAACTCATCTCTTCCCCTTTCTGTTCCCTTCAATGATCCGTGCACAAATCAGGAGACACACAGCAAGTTTGTTCATTTTCAATCCACGTTTATTTTCAGATGTTAAACTTCTCACATTTCAGTTATTGAAACATGACTCTCTGGTCCATCCAGCCTGTCCCACACAACTGTGATGGCCTTGTCCATCGCAATATATAGACCCCCTCAGCCCACCCAAGACCGTGTGATCTCCTGGGAGAGGCGAAAAACCAGACATAAAAACCCAGGCCAATTTGGGAAAAGAATCTGGGAAATTCCTCTCCGACCCCCTTAGGCGATCGAAACTAGTCCAGGAGATCATTCTGGCCCAAATAAGTCCATGCATTCGAAGACAATTACTTTTCCCACTTTTACTCTGCTAACATCAATTGAACACCGTCCCCGGAGCCTGGTCTTCAACAATCTCCAGTCTAGTTCTGTAGCAGCAGTCACAAACCCAATATTCAGCAATGACGAGAAACTGGTTGGTAGGTTGTCTAGAGTTCCCACTTCTGTCGTTCCAGGTTGAACAAAAACTGTCCCCAATCTTTTCTTTAAAGTGTTAACTGTGACACCGTTTAATTTGCTGGGAACATCCGTTCCTAAACATTGACAGGCCAAATTGAGGGTGGAATGTGGATCTAATTACCGGGATGCATCGGCACAATTTGCCTGGGGAAAATCTCTTAAGGCATGACCTTCCCGGTTAAGACATTTTGTTAAGACGTCCTAACTTTGAAGGGCACACCCACTTGTTTTTCCCCTCCCTCCCCGACTCCCGTGCAGTGTTAACTTTTAGCACACCCCAGAACCCAATTTGTTGACACCCAAAGACAACCCAGAACGAGGAAAAGACATACCAACACTCCCCACTAGACACAAGAGACAACCAGGTGGGTGGCAAATGCCGCGTCACTTGAAGAATGAAGAGGCACTTACAAGGGAACAGCTGACACGGGAACAGCTGACAAGGGAGCTGTGATCTTCATTCGGCCATTCTGCACACATTGCTGGCGACTAACCAGGTAGTACTGAGGACGAGGAGGGCGGAGGTACTTGTACGGGAACAGAGGCTTCAATGACCAGGACAGACACAATAAAGTGAGCATTACCCATGAGTGCCGCAATGCTGGTTTACCCTAATCTGATGGGCAGTCCATCTCAACTGCCAGGCCACCAATCAGAAGCTGGCAGGATCCAAATCCAGATCCTGACGGTTCAGCTTACTGTTTGGATCCGGCGCTGGCACCCGTGAATAACACCCACTTTGATCAGTTTGTCCTGGGAGCCGGAGAGTCTGTTCCCTTGCAGGTACGGTCCGCCTGTCTCACCCTGAGTACCAGTTGGACAGTGTCCAGCAGTGTGTGGAGGATGTCAGAATGAAAAATTCCCTAAAAAAGGTAGGGTCCTCTATACCCTAAAACTGACTTGGATTTCTCCCGTGGGCTCCTGAAATCAAAGTGTGTATTCAACACCCGGGTGTCCCTGAAGCACGGTTTGTGAGGTAACTAAAGGGTTAACCAGAACCACCACCTGCTGCAATTTCCTGGAGCATCCTGGAGATCAGGCAACCCTGAGCAACAGAATCCAGAAACAAAAGAACGAAAGACTGTCGGGCCTCCGCCCTGACTGCCTGAGGTCCTCCAGCAGATTGGTGATTGTCCAGTGATGCGAGCAAGTCGATCGACCTGGTTATCCCCTCCAAGAACTGAAGATGTTCTGGACTACCTCAGTGTGGATCATCCACTAGTTAGGGTGGACTACAGAGCAGCTGAGTGTGCCGACTGTTGTGTTGTCCTCCCCGGGCCAAATGTGGCACCAAGAGTGTCACCCCGTCGTTCAAGCACCAATGGGAAGCAATGCGTCATCTTGACAGAGGGACCCCAGGAAGGAGGGTTTCCCACCCTGTTTGTTGACTTACCGGACCCTCGTCATATTGTCTGTCTGCAGACACACTGACTTACCCCGCACCGAGTCTGAAAGTGGAAATGTCCTATTATACCGTTCACACCCCGAGCCTGTTGAAATGCCAAGTGAAATCACTGGCCGAGAAGACCATTCAACCTGAATGGGGCTCCCACCCATATGTCAAAGCATTAGCTGAAGAGCCTGATGGCTGTAGCACCAATGTCTGGAGAACACTGCGTTCCCAGGACCACCAGCTCTAGCTCAGATGCTGCGACAAAGGAGACCTGTGGAAACATTACTGGCGGAGTGATGGTCACCCAGAGGGCTCGACTGGAGAAATATCCCCAACAGTTGAGCCTTCTGGATGACGATCACTCGCTCTCAGTGTGGATGGTAGAAGACCTGCCAGTATTGCCCACTAGTAGATGGTTCCTCTGATGGTCAAACCAAACCACATTGTGAAAAACATGGAGGCTCAAGATGCAAATGCAGAGGATACTCACTACTTCTGGTCTCTTGGACCCAAGCATCCAGAGTGATCCACTTCCACAGGGATGTACTGGAAATAGCCCACCCACACAACTCTGAGGTGGCCTATCCAGGCATGCTCACTGCTGGGGGAGGTGGAGCTGGACAGGGTCTCGAAGGTTACTTGTTGCGAACTACCTGCATTCCAGGTCCTAATCTGGAATGATGGGCTAGCAAGATACAAAGGACATTGTGCTCCGGATAAAGCCTTGAATAGGCTGGTGGAGGTGAATGGATTGGTAGTGGTGAGTGGATGGTGGTGATGAATGGATTGGTGATGGTGAGTGCGTTGGTGATAGTGGATAGGTGGTGAGTGGATTGGTGTTGGTGAGTGGACTGGTATTGGTGAGTGGAAGGGGCCTATAGATGGGGTGGACTAAGCTACAAAGTGAGCAGTGCCCCCCACCCTTGTGTGACAATTCGGGAATGCCTGAAGGTTCTGCTACAGCAGCTCCTCCACTTGCTCGCCAAAGAAGCCTCGGTACCAATGGGCATCTGCAGTACCTGAAGGATCCCCAAGGTGAGAGGCCAATCTAAGTGTCGATGCAAGATCCACTGGGCGATAGATCCTGCTCCTACTACATTGAGAGCACCCACACAGCCTGCTGCTGCAGCAGATGCTCTCTGAAGGTGGTCCTCTCTGGCAGGGATTGCTCCCTCAACTCACCAGCTGGTCAGTGAAGCCAGCCCCCCAGTGGATTTGGTGGCAGGGAATTCGGGATATGCGCCAAACCCTGCAGGAAGGTCCGCCAGACCCACAGGTCCCACCATTTGGATTCTGTGTGGGTGGAACAGGACTAGTTTCCTGGGCCGTTCCCTTCCTTCTGAGGCTTTCACGACTGAAGTTCGCCAGCTGTACCAGCGAACCTTAAGTTGTGAGGCAGAGTGGCGGGGCTGTCTACCTTGGCCATAACTGGAGCACACCTATCAAGTCCGCCCAAACCGCCCTGGAAATTGGGAGGGGGAATCCAACAAAGGTCGATGCTTGAGGCCTTTGCAAGACCCCAGGTAAAGACTCAACCCCCACAAGTGAAGGGACTTCCGGAACTCACAGTTTCAGACTCGAAGTCACCCTTGTTTTGAATACATGGAAAAGCCTCAACGCACGGAAGCCGCGGTCGACTCAGGCTCCCAGTTTGGTTTCTGGAGCGCACGCACCCTCCCTGGGAGTGCCTCTCGAGTGTCGTAGGGAGCGGCTGAAGGTGGGTCCACAGTGGTGGGTGGGAGCCACAGATCTATAAATAGAGAACTGCGGCTTCACTCACCAAAGTGGACATCACCCGCAGCATAGGTGACCCTGTGTAGGGTCGAGTCCACTGAGGGTGGTGCCCCCAAATGAGCCGGCGCCAACTGGAGACCAATGTCCCGGGGCTGCGTTGGTGTCACCAGAGGGGACGGATGCCTCTGGTGAAGGACACACCAACAGTAGCTGGTGGCGCTTGGGGGGACCAGCCTGATTCTGGCACCAGTAGGCACGGACACCTCCGAACCAGCTGGTGCCAGAGGAGGACTCTTCCTCTATCCTGGGAGGCCTCGGTACAAGTGGTACCGGGGTTTCACCCGATGTTGTTGACTGGGATGGATTGGCTTTAACCAGCTCGTCCCACTCCACACCATCGGGGCAACAACCGGAGCGTCCACCCTTGAGACTTTCCTGTTCAGTCCCAACACTTGGACCACCGGTCAACATCGGTCGGAGATGACTGTATGGACTGGGCCCTATCCAGTGCCAGTGCAGTTAACCCCGAGCAATGCCGAACTGAGCCTGGAGTTGGAGCAGGGTTGGTGCTTGATGCCGATGCGGGGACCTGAGGGCTGGACGTGAAGGTCCAGCCCAGGGGAGAACTAGGGAGGAGAGAGAGGGGCATGGGAAATGTTTTAAAATGGGAAAGAAACGTGCCAGAAGGGAAAGAGTTGGTTTAACACCATCTCCAATCATTGGCTGCGTGTTTAAATGGATCTGTTATTGGCCGTCAAATAAAAAAATTAAAAGATGTTCAGTTGACACTAAAGAAATGGATGGGACATGGAGGGATGGGCGTGAGGGGGATTTCAGAGTCGCTGCTTCCTCCTTTGTGGTATCTCTGCTGGCATTGATGTGATTTGTCAGGATGTGAGATCCAGTTGTCTTTGTGGTTTTGTTACTCACAACTTTAGTCTGTTGGTAGTTTGATGAAACCGTCCATTTCCTCTCACTCGTCCTGACACCAACTGTGTACCTGTGGCAGAAGAAGAAATTACAAAAATCACTGGATTGCAACAAGGACAACGATGGGCATTTTATCGCTCCCCTCGTATAGTAAACCATATAACCTGTAAAAGTATTTATCAAATTCCCTTTAAAAAGTCAACACCTGGGCCAGCGTCGAGCTGTGTGGGCAGATACCAAGCTCCTTCAAGGCAGCTCCAGTGGCATTACTGCCCAGGAGGAACATTCTTCGAGTCTTAACCCTGAGCTCTCAGTACTGGTGAACACTTTGAGAAACTGATTATTCAGTTGTTCTCTCTCCCTGTCAGCCTCTCCTCTTATTTAGTCCCGTTCATTCAACACCAATCAACACTTTCAAGAGGGACGCTCTCGACTTTTTAAATGGTCGGGCTGAGCTGTCCCACAGAACTCCCAATAACAAACTGAACTATTCCACCCGACTGTGCATCAATATTACTGTATCTAATAAACTGTTCATATTGCTCATTAATAATACAAGATAAACAGGTTAAGACAAACCTTTCAAAGTTCACGAACTTCTGTCCACGCCGCTGGTTGATGATGTTTTCATTGTTCGTGCTCTCTTCACAAAGCAAAGCTGTTCAGATGTTCGCTCAATGCAGGTGCCTTTCCTTCACTTAAACTGGCTGTATCGCCTCTTGCATCAAATTTATCAAGTTTATAAAGCTATTGTGATGTCTCATCTCATTGTGATGCGCAGTGTGAGGGTGAGGCTTGCTCTGTGATGTCATGGTTTGACCCGTCCAGCCTCACCTTGAAACCATATTTGGTAAAAGGGTGTAGATTTTCGCAATTATCACGATTTTAATAATGAGAGAAGCAAGTTTAATTGAACATTTTATTGAACGAAAGGCTGCTACTTAAAAAAAAAAAGCTATAGCAGCCTTGTAAAATGGCCGCCGAGCATCGTGACAGGCTTTCCAGAACATGGTGACCACTCAGCCACTGCAGTAATAAAAAAACCCGTGAAAACCAGTCGTAGTGGTGTAAGGGGTTCCGGCGTCGGGGTACTTGTGCGGGGTTAGGCCTTCGTTGCCTAATACTATTGCTTGCTCTGGTCTCCGGCCAGCCTTGTTGCAATAAGCACCTGTGAGTGGTTCGACCCACTCACCCTTACGGTTCTAACACTGGACTTAGGTGCGAGAGCAGTAATGCAGAGAAAACTCAAATAGACCCGGTTGAATAGTACGAAATGGAAATCTTTATTGCATAACGTCCAAAATCATGAAGTACATGTCATAGGCACAAATTAATGACAGTACAAGTATACATACATTCATAAAACTTGGTCTAGGGTAATGAGGAACGCACGGCACATCGTAAAAAGGGGAACACATTATACTTTATCCTTAATAAAACCACCCTCCCCTATCAATACCTACACTAATCTAGATTTGTAGGATCGGGAAACATGCTCACCACTCGTGATACTTCGGAGAATTTTAAACGAGGCACTCGGCTTGTTTTGCTGCAACACCTGACTGTCACGTGTTGGAAGGGGTCTCTGTACCCCACTTGTTTATCTTCTCTGCTCCGGCGAGCAGGCTGGGCTCCCCGTTGTCATGAAGAACTCGACAGTGCTCGGGCCCGGCTGTAGAACTCAAAGAAAAGTCTTTCTGGACCGACACCAGTTAACCGGTAAAATTCAAAGAAGAGTCTTCCTGTATTGACACCGGTTGTTGATAGAATTCGAAAGAGAGTCTTCCACTGGTTCGGGCAGCAACCTGATAGAGTTCAAAAATGGTCTTTATATTTACGGGCGCGGTCGGGGTTTACTGACCGCGGCGGCACGTGGATTCTTGTTCTTCTCTTCTCATCTCGTCTTGTCGGGCCTTCGGGTCCAAAACACCGTTTACCGACGCTCGGGATGGTGCACCCGGTCACTGGCCTTCGTCGGGGCGGCTCGTTCTGCTTGAGCTCCACCCAACATTCGAGTAACCGTCCAGCACGGCTAGAGTCCAGAGGCACCGAAGGCTGCTCGTCCAACAGAGCGATACCCCGGGATAAGGATAAGAGTTCAGCAGTCAGCAGCAAGATAAGAGACCGATGGACATTTGTTGTCTATAGTTATAGTGCTGGGTTCCCTTATCTCCCGCCCAAATCTTAATGTTCATCTTTTGTAAAATCTTGGCGCTCAAAATTCCCAGTATGGGGTGATTCTTGTTTGTAATGGGTTTCAGTAGCACCTGAGACTGGCCAACTACCCGTTAATGTTTTTCCCATTGTGGAACCGGCTAGGAGCCTCCCTGGCGGGGTTTTGGGGGCCTCCGAATACTTGTGTAAGCACCCGAGAATGGCTCTCTCATTGTAGAGCCGTGGGGTATTTGTGTATTGATGTGTCTGGATGGGCCTTCGATTGCCCAGTACAATGGTCCTTACTTGTGCATGGAAAACGATTCCAGCACTTATATCTCTTGCTATTGTGTCGAATGCAGACAGGTTGCATCCTGTCTTTATCAGTGTTTGCTGCGTATTAACCAATCTTTATACTGAAATGTTTATTCGAACGCCATCTTGTCTGCCCACTGAAAATTCTGGAAGCTTCTGCCACGAGGCGCGGCGGCCATTTTACAGGCTTCTGTGTCCTGTTTAATCATGACAGCATTTCGTTGAAATAAAACTGATGAAACGAATCTGCTTTATCTCGTTATTTCGAATCGCGATAATTGCGAATTTTACAGTCCCTCCTGTTGATGCGAATAACTCCGCTTATCGTATCAATTAAAAGTGGTGGTGAGCAAAATTATCCCGATTCTCCACATCCAAACACTCCCTTAACTTAAACTATCTAGGGTCTCCATGCCGTCCTCATTTCCCAGGGAAAATTACATTATCTAAACTTGGACAAAACCGTAGGCAGTATTGCCTTTTAAACTTACATCGCGTATACGTCTTCCAGGTGCAACAGGCCGATGCCTCTCGCACCACCTGTATATGTATTTTATTATACAAGGAAAAAATAATCAAACAACCATTTTAAAAATACAAAAGTTAAAAATAATCAAAAACAACTCTTTTAAAATACAAAGTTCCAAACTTGGTTACATATCTTCATAACTAACAATCAATTACAAAAACACACATGGTAAAATGGAGCGGCGTCATCCTGGCCGTTTACGCGGCGCTTTCCTCGTGCACGCGCACGTAACGTTCTCTCCACTCTCCTGTGTTCTCCTGCTTTGTGAGGCGCTTGCCTCTCTTGCAGTGCACGACCAATAGGTACACTACAATTATTACTTGGCACACAACTAAAATGTGGGAGGCTATCCTGATCCATGAAGGCACTTCAATATTGGTGAACAGGTCCCACCACAGTGGGATTACTATGTCTAGAATTTCTGTCCCTATCTCGACAGTCTTTTGTTCTAGGGTGTAAAAATGTTTTTGCGATACCGCGACGGCTTTCAAAAGCTTGGTGAGGTGTTCAAGGAGAGGGGGAATGATGTATCCGAAATGCGCGACGAATCGCTGCAAGTCGGTGAAATTCTCTTTTACTGTAAGATGAAACAGTGGATGGTTCAGGGATCGGGACAATTCGCTGCTGTGCCACTTGAACTTCAGCCCTGGGTTTAAAACAGAAACTGCTGTCACTCACCGGACACCGGCTGCGGTTTCCATGCTGGTAGTGTTGCGCTGCAGTGGTAACGCAATATGTTCCACCCCCTATGTATGCCACCTGCGGAGGCACATGATCTTGTGTCATTGCCTCCATGGTGCAATTCATGGGCTTCGCGCCAGCCGTTCTGAACCCGCATTGTGGTGTTAAAAAGGCATTCAAGTGCTGGGGACACAGTATTATGTGTGCTCCCCGGCCACGACAACCCGAGAGATCGGTACCTGTCATCGTTTGCTCCCAACGGATGACGTAAGGTGGGACCGCTGCGTAGCGAATGTGGGCTCCCCCCTGAATGACACCAATGTTCTCTACCCGATACACCGGGGCGGGCTTTGCTGTGTCGCCCAAAACCGGCATACGTAGTACTATACCCATGATGGTATGGTTTGACCGTCCGCAGTCCACGGGGACTGGGTACGCCTCTGAGGCTAGCCTGAGCTGGCACGGGCTTAATGCGTTCTGAAAAGGGTGGAGCGCCTGCAGGTGTTTGTTACTTATCCAGGACGGGACCAAACCTTGTTTTAAATCCTCCAAATTACTGCGGCCCTCGCCCAGTAACCACGCCCCGTATAGTACGCACACCTCGTTCTGCGCAGCTTGATCGGATGCATTCCGATCTTCCCTGATCAGGGCATTTACCGTTCTCGCATGCTTCTCCAGCTCTGCTATAATTTCTTTTAAGTGTAGTGTCATGGCCTGGTCCTCGTGTAACTCAGACCCTACTACCTTGTTTTTGCTTGTGAGGATGCTTTTTAATTGTGTTTTGAAACCGTTGATCTGGGTCTGCAGCTCCACGTTGTCTAGAGCGTTGACCACAGATGTTCCTGTATTAAAAGCGGTGAACATATCGTTCACAATGCCCCTTCTTTGTCTCCCCACCTGACCTAAAACTTCGTGTGGTGTGGTGTACAAGCTTGTTTTGTCAATCTCTGCAAAATCAAACTCGTAGAATTGTCTGAACATGTTTGTCAACAGGACCTGGTACAATTGTTCCGTCTCTTTGGGGCACCACTCTGGCAACCGCACCTCGGTGAGATTTAAAATCACCGAAGCCACCGCTTAATGTACCCCCTGAAATAGTATCTGGTCTGTTGGGACCAGTACCAAACCATTCCCGGGCCCCTTAGTGGTTTTAGGGCACCCTTCCTCCTGAGCCAAAACCACCGGAATTGTGGGCGGGGCCTTGCGTGGGTGTGTGATGAGTTCAGTGGCGTTTACCGGGATCGGGGAGTATGGAGCTCCGCACCCCCTGGTGCTGACATCCCACCTCATCCCTTTCCCGTTATCCAGCCACTGGTTTACGAAAAATATGGATATACCCTTGGGGCAAACGTACTTCGATCCCCACATACAAACATATATTCCCTCATCCGGTTCCCACCATTTGTCCCAACAGACTTTCAATTGTCCGTTAGTCCCCGTAATTGTCCGATGGGTATTGTTACCCAATCGCTCCCACTCAACCGAGGAATTTCTCATATTCTTGCTCAACTTCCGTAACCACCACCATCGGCTCAATGGGACCTTCCCATTGCATGTCAAACAAATCCTTTTGCCGACGGTGACGCTGATTCTGGGTGCAATGATCCTCACTCTGGGGCACAGTAAAGAAGTCTCTTTGTAGGCAAATCCCGATGCACTGGAGTATTCCGTTGAATTCGTTCCCAGCCATCCCGGCCACCTTCCCTTGTGGAAATAGGTGGCGGTCTCCTCAGCCTTTCGCTTCCCGGTCCCATCCGTTGCGAAGGGGGCCGTGTCCCCGGAGCAACCAAACACAACGACATCCTTGGTGAGGCCCCGATAGGCCAATCCATATCCGATCGCTGCGAGCACTATCAGAATCCGTTCCATCTTTCCTGGTTCCTGTGATCAGATAAAGTGATGTAGCCAGCCTCCCAAGAGTCTCTGGCTTTTGTGAAGGGTGAGCGGGTCCCTTGACCTCGTCTCACGTAAAAAGACATGTATGCTGGATAGACTTTACTATACCTATCTCTAACTCCCATCATTTATCTTTACCTTTAAAATCAAACTACAATCTTACCAAACTTTTAAAACTATAAACTTAAACTTATAAACTTATCCTTAACTTATAAACTGTACAGCGCCGCCCGTTCCCAGGGCGGCCTACCTAAATTCTGCGAAGGCTGCCACCAGCTTTTCCCAACGGTGGGAGGGCACTGACCCCTTCCTTTGATCTGCCGCAGCCTGTCGCTGCTGCGCTGGGACTGGGATCTCCCTGGGCTGCCTTGACCTTGAACTTATGCCTGGGGGCGCGCGGGGGACTTGACCACACCTTCCTGGGCTGGGGTGTCCGACCTGACCTACGGAGGGCTACATTGGACAAGGTTTCCAGGGCCGACGGACCGGGTACCGAGACTTCCACCGTCACGGCCTGTGGTCCTACCACAGTCGCTGGCTCCGTCTCCCCTGGATCCGCCTCCCTGAACTCGGGATTTGCAGTTTCTGATACCACCCTACTTGGCCCAGTATGTGGTCCTCCACTCACAATCCCTACCTCCCCCAAGGGCAAGACTTCCAAGGCTGACGGACCGGGTTCCGAGACTTCCACCGTCACGACCTGTGGTCCTACCACAGCCGCTGGCTCCGTCTCCCCTAGCTCCGCCCCCCTGGGCTCGGGACCTGCAGTTTCTGATTCCACCCTGTGTGGATCTCCACTCGCAATCCCTATCTCCCCTAAGCTTGAGTCGAGGACGAACCTTTCGTCCTCCGATCTCAGCACCTCTCCGATCGGGTCACTATCTTGGTCGAGCTCCTCGAGCTCTTCCTCATCGGAATCCCAACCCCAAGAAAAGATCTTACACTTTCCTAGAATGTCCTCTCCCCTCACGCAGGCTGCTTTACCGGTCTGTGTGCCCTGCGGTCCTACCCGGGGCTGCGAGTCCCCACTCGCAGGTTTGGCCCCTGTGGTTGGCCCCTGTGCACCCGGCTTATACAGCTTGCACTGGTTAATGTGGAACCACTTCGTGCGCCGAGGTACCTTCACGGCGTATACCATGGGACTCGCCTTATCTACAATACTGTAGGGCCCCATATACAGTGGTTCCAGACTCCCTACTCTGGCATAGTTCCTGACCATGACCTGGTCTCCTACTTCCCACTCCTGCTTCTTGCGGGGTTCCAGCAACAGGCGATTGCCCTGATGCTGTTTTCCCATGTTCCCAGCCGCCTGCTCGTAAACCTGCTTCAGGCGCTCCAAGAGGGCCTGGACGAACTTGTCCCTTTTCACCGCTTGGAGCTGTTCCTCAGTGAGCACCGGCGCTAGTACATGGGTGGGGGTTCGCATGATCCTCCCAGTCATGACCTCGTACGGGGAATACCCCGTACTTTTCGACTGACTGGCCCGGATCCCCATGAGGACTAGAGGCAGAACCTCCGCCCATTTTTGGGGCGAGTTCATAGTCTCTTTCCTCACCTTCTCCTTCAGGGTCCGGTTCATGCGTTCAACAATCCCGGATGACTGGGGATTGTGCGCTACGTGCCACTTCCCTTCAATGCCCAAAAGCATGAGGGTGTTCTGCATCACCTGGCCGGTGAAATGACTCCCTTGGTCTGACTCCACGAAACGGGGGAGTCCCCACCGCGAGAACACTTCCCGGACCAAGATTTTTGCAGTACCCAGCGCCGTAGCTGTTCTACAGGGGAAGGCTTCTACCCATTTGGAAAACACATCCACCAAGACGAGGCAGTATTTGTAGCCTCCCTGGGTGGTGGGCAGGGGCCCTATGTAATCGATCTGTATCGACTGCCATGGTCCCTCCACCCTCCTGATGTGCCCCATGTGCACCTTCCTTTTCTGGGGGTCTGGGTTGTTTGCAGCGCACACGAGACAGTTTGCACAGAACTCGCGGACCTGCTCCCTGAGTCCCGGCCACCATCCCGCCTGCTCTACCCGTTGCCAGGTAACCTCGGGCCCGGGGTGTCCTGCCCCCGGCCCCTCATGAGCCAACTGGAGGAATTTCCTCCTGTGCTGCTGCGGCACAACCCACTGCTCCTCGCGGAACAGCATGCCTTCTTAAACGGAGAGGGTTGCCGTACTGTACGGGCCCTCTACCTGCTTGCCCTCAGTAATCGTTCTGAGAACTGCTTTTAGGGCGGGATCCTGGTTCTGGACGGTCTTAAGGTCTAGGGGTAGGGCTACCCTGGTGTTCCCGGGATTCCCGTCCCTGCCTTGGATCGCTGCCACGGGTCCGGGCCCATAGGGGTCCCAGAAAATGCCGTTACGGGCACCCTCCCTGGCTAGCGCATCCGCCTGCTGGTTGCCCTCCCTGCGGGGCTCTGTGGAGGAGTGAGCTTTCACCTTATGGATGAAAATCTCCCCTTCCTCCCCTACTGCTGCTAGGATCTTTTCCAGCAAGGGCTTCACCGTTAAAGGTCGCCCGTCCGCGGAGGTGTATCCACGGCGGGACCAAATGGCCAGGTATTCCGTACACGAATTGCACGTAAACATACTGTCCGAGCAAATCGTGTATGGGGTTGGGAAAATTTCTGGGTGGGTAACGACGTACGCCACCGCAGACAGCTCAGCCTGCTGCGCGTTCATGGTGCTGGGGAGCTTAATTGCCAGGGCAAGGTCTGCCGCAGGGTCATAAACTCCACACCCTGTGAGTCGTTCGCCAGCGGACATGTGCTGGAACCATCAACATAAATCTCGCGACCTGTGGGATGTATCCCGGCCCGCAAACCTATGTTGACCTCCCACATCCCTTCCACCGAACACCGGTGGGCTGTTCCGGGGTATACCAAATTGGCCGCAAGCCTGGGCTCGCAAAGACCTTTAACTCTAAGATCCATCTGGGAAAGGAGAAGGGACCAGCGCGCAATACGAGCGCTGCTTATGGTCCCATCCTTAATCCTCCCATCTAGAAGCATCTTAGTTGGTGTGTGATGGGTGAGGAGAGTGATGGGAGAGAGCCCTGTGAAGATCGCTGATCTTTTCACAGCCCAATGCGTGGCTAACAGATGCCTTTCGCAATTGGAGAAACTCCTCTCCACATCCGTTAACACCCTGGACGAATAGACAACCGGCCTCAGCTTGCCGTGACGCTCTTGGAGCAGCACGGCGCTCAAGCTGTCCCCGCTGGCAGCTACCTCCAGGAAAAACTCCTTCCCCCCATCTATGGCCCCTAAAGCTGGTGCGGTCTGCAAATCCCTTTTTAACTTCTCGAATGCTGCCTGACAACCCTCGTACCAAGACCAGTCCACTCCCTTATGGAGGAGTTGGAGCAGCGGAGCTGCTGTGGCCGCATAGTCCTCGATGAAGTCTCTGCAGTAACCGGTCAGTCCCAGAAAGGACCTCACACCCGTTATGGTGTTGGGAATCGGTAACTCCTGCACCGACTCCCTCCTAGCCTTATCTATGGCTCTTTCCCCAGCGTGAATGGTCAGACCCAGGAATTTTACTTCCTGCTGACCGATACGTGCTTTCTTAGGGTTCACTTTAAAACCCTTTCTCGCTAGCAGCTCCAATAACTCGGCTAGCAGTGGTCCATGCTCCTCCCTTGAGTCCGTGAACAGGAACAAATCATCCACGTACTGCACTATCTGATTGGGCTGACTAAACTCCTTTAAACTTCCTGCCATACATTGATGGAAAATACTGGGGCTGTTGTGGAAACCCTGTGGCAAACAGTTCCATGTGTACTGTTGTCCTTTGAAAGTAAAGGCAAACTTGTACTGGTCCTCTCGCCGCAGCAGGATGGACCAAAAACCGTTCGAGATATCCAGCACCGTGAACGTGGTCGCGGACGCTGGGATACTCCCTATTAGGTCAGCAACTGCTGCTACTGTGGACACGCAGGCGGGGATGTTACTGTTAAGGACTCTGTAGTCCACCGTGGCCCTCCACGAATTATCCGGCTTCCTCACCGGCCATAATGGGGAGTTCACGTGTGTGGCTATCGGCCTCAACACGCCCTGCTGCACCAAGGAGGACATTGCCGTCTCCATATCGGGTTCTGCTTCTTTGGGGAAGTTATACTGCTTTTGGGGCCGGGTCATGGGGTCCCCGTCTACGCTGACCTCAAAACCAGTAACCCTCCCACAATCGTGCTTGTGGGTTGCAAACGCGTGCATATTATCTGACACGTACGTTTGCATGTCCGTTGGGACATCCGCGACCATAAGCCCGAGGTCGTAACCTCCGGATGGCTTCATGGTACACAGGGCCCCTTTACCTTCCTTCCCCGGGATTACAACTACCTTGCCTTTCCCACCCTTGGCTCCCCAGAGACAGTGATTCCTAAGGTCCACGAGGATCCCGTGTTCCGATAGGAGATCCGATCCGAGGATACCTCTGCCACCCCACTCTTGCCATTTCATCAGTATGCACTTCCATGTGGTGTGGAGTGCTCCTAAATGAATGGAGAGCGGAATGGAGAACGCGCCAGCCTGCTCTTTTCCCGTGAACCCCACTAATGTGTATGGGACCTTGGTAGACAGTGGTGAGTCAAAGGGGCTATCCGTATGAATCACGGTGCATGAAGCTCCCGTGTCCAACAAATAACTACCCTTCTGCTTCTCTACATCCATCTCCACCAGGGGTCTTTTCCACGCATCATAGCTGAGCGGACACAGGTAGATGGGCTGCGCGGGCTCTAGTCATTGGGTACCGGTGGATGAGGTTGTGGCCTCTGTGAGGCCGGTAGCGACTGCCACCCTTCCTTGCGAAATCATAAGGGTCCGCATGGCTCCCAACATTGATTCTATCGCATCGGGATGGATAGGCGCACCAGCTCCTCTCTCAGAGACAGGCGCTTGGGTTCGGGCTGCGGGATTTTTATCCCTGGGGTCCTTCCAGGGGTTCCTACTGTTCTTACGCCACTGACCTGTCTTCCCGCACCCGTAACAAGCACCACTGGCTTGCGGGGCGCGGTTACCCTCCTGATGCCACTCTTTTTGAGCCGGGGCCGTGGGCAGTGCCTCATGCACCTTTCCCTTAAGGGGACGCGCTCCCGTGCTCCTAGTGTTACGATACCCTATCGTGAGTCGATTTAGGACCGACTCCTCTGTTGTGGCGGGGTTCGGGTTCGGGTTCGGGTTAGGGTTCGGGTTCGGGTTAGGGTTAGTGTTAGGGTTGGGGTTAGGGTTGGGGTTAGGGTTGGGGTTAGGGTTAGGGTTAGGATTAGGGTATTAGGGTTAGGGTTAGTGTTCGGGGTTAGGGTTAGTGTTAGGTGTAGGTGGTTTGCATTTAGGGTTAGGGTTAGGGTTAGTGAGGGTTAGGGTTAGGGTAGGGTTAGGGTTAGTGAGGGTTAGGTTTAGGGTTAGGTTTAGGGTTAGGCTTAGGGTTAGGGTTAGGGGTTAGGGTTAGGGGTTAGGGTTAGGGTTAGGTTCAGGGTTAGGGTAGGGTTAGGGTTAGTGAGGGTTAGGGGTTAGGGTTAGTTAGGGGTTAGGGTTAGGGGTTAAGGCTAGGGTTAGGGTTAGAGTTAGGGGTTAGGGTTAGTGTTAGGGGTTAGGGTTAGGGTTAGGGTTAGGGGTTAAGGATAGGGTTAGGGTTAGGGGTTAGGGTTAAGGTTAGGCTTAGGGTTAGGGTTAGGGTTAGGGGTAGGGTTAGGGTTAGGGTTAGGGTTAGGGGTAGGGTTAGGGTTAGGGTTAGGGTTAGAGTAAGGGGTAGGGTTAGGGGTAGGGTTAGGTTTAGGGTTAGGGTTAGGGGTTAGGGTTCGGGTTAGGGTTAGGGTTTATTGTTAGCGTTAGGGTTAGGGTTTAGGGTTAGGTTTAGGATTTAGGTTCAGGTTTAGGGTTAGGGTTTAGGTTAGGGTTAGGGTTAGGGTTTAGGGTTCGGGTTAGCGTGAGGGTTAGGGTTAGGGTAGGGTTAGGGATAGGGTTAGGGTGAGGGTTAGGTTGAGGGTGAGGGTGAGGTTTTGGGGTTAGGGTTAGCGTGAGGGTGCATTTAGGCTTAGTTTAGGGTGAGGGTGAGGGTTATTGTTAGGGTGAGATTTAGGGTTAGGATGATGGTTCGGGTTAGGGCTAGGTGTGCATTTAGAGTTAGGGTTAGGGGTAGGTGTGCATTTCGGGTTAGGGTTAGGGTGAGGGTTATTGTTGGTGTGAGATTTAGGGTTAGGGGTGAGGTTGAGGGTTAGGGTTAAGGTTAGGCAGTCATTTAAGGTTAGGGTTAGGGCTGCATTTAGGGTTAGGGTTAGGGTGAGGGTGAGCGTTAGGGTTGTTGTGAGGGAGAGGGTTATGGTGAGGGTTAGGGCTAGGGTGAGTGTTAGGGTATAGGGTGAGGGTGAGGGTTTGGGTTAGGGTGAGGGTTAGGGTGAGGGTTAGGGTTAGGGTTTAGGATTCGGCTTTAGGGTTAGGGGTTAGGGTTAGGGTTACGGTTAGGAGAAGGCTTTAGGGTTAGGGGTTAGGGTTAGGGGTTAGGGTTGGGGTTGGGGTTAGGGGTTAGGGTTAGGGTTAGTGCATTTAGGGTTAGGGTTAGGGTTAGGGTTTGTGCATTTAGGTTCAGGTTAGGGTTAGGGTTGGGGTTGGGGTTAGGGTTTAGGGTTAGGGTTAGTGAGTTCGGGTTAGGGTTAGGGTTAGGGTTAGGGGTTAGCGTTAGGGTTAGGGTTTAGGATTAGGGTTAGATTTAGGGTTACGGTTAAGGTTTCGGGTTAGGGTTAGCGTTTAGGGTTAGGGTTTAGGGTTAGGTTTAGTGTTAGGGTTTAGCGTTAGGGTTCGGGTTCGGGTTAGGGTTTAGGGTTAGGCTTAGGGTTAGTGTTAGGGTTTAGGTTTAGGGTTAGGGCTTAGGGTTAGGGTTATTAACACTGCATTTAGGGTTAGGGTTAGGGTTAGTAACACTGCATTTAGGGATAGGGTTAGGGTTAGGAACACTGCATTTAGGGTTAGGGTTAGGCTTAGTAACACTGTATTTAGGGTTAGGGTTAGGGTTAGGGTTAGGGTTAGTAACACTGCATTTAGGGATAGGGTTAGGGTTAGGAACACTGCATTTAGGGATAGGGTTAGGGTTAGTAACACTGTATTTAGGGTTAGGGTTAGTAACACTGCCTTTAGGGTTAGGGTTAGAGTTAGTAACACTGCATTTAGGGTTAGGGTTAATGTTAGGGTTAGTAACACTGCATTTATGGTTAGGATTAGGGTTAGGGTTAGGGTTAGTAACACTTCATTTAGGGTTAGGGTTATGGTTAGTAACACTTCATTTAGGGTTAGGGTTAGGGTAGAGTTAGGGTTAAGGTTAGTGACACTGCCTTTAGGGTTAGGGTTAGGGTTAGGGGTTAGGCTTAGGGTTAGTGTTAGGGTTTAGGTTTAGGGTTAGGGCTTAGGGTTAGGGTTAGGGTTATTAACACTGCATTTAGGGTTAGGGTTAGGGTTAGTAACACTGCATTTAGGGATAGGGTTAGGGTTAGGAACACTGCATTTAGGGTTAGGGTTAGGCTTAGTAACACTGTATTTAGGGTTAGGGTTAGTAACACTGCCTTTAGGGTTAGGGTTAGGGTTAGGGTTAGGGTTAGGGTTAGGGTTAGAGTTAGTAACACTGCATTTAGGGTTAGGGTTAATGTTAGGGTTAGTAACACTGCATTTATGGTTAGGATTAGGGTTAGGGTTAGGGTTAGTAACACTTCATTTAGGGTTAGGGTTATGGTTAGTAACACTTCATTTAGGGTTAGGGTTAGGGTTAGGGTAGAGTTAGGGTTAAGGTTAGTGACACTGCCTTTAGGGTTAGGGTTAGGGTTAGGGGTTAGGGTTAGGGGTTAGGGTAGAGTTAGGGTTAGGGTTAGTGACACTGCCTTTAGGGTTAGGGTTAGGGTTAGGGGTTAGGGTTAGGGTTAGGGTTAGGGGTTAGGGTTAGGGTTTAGGGTCAGTGTTAGGGTCAGGGGTTAGGGTTTAGTGTTAGGGTTAGGGTTAGGGTTAGTAACACTGCATTTCGGGTTAGGGTTAGGGTTAGGGTTAGGGTTAGGGTTAGGGTTTAGGGTCAGTGTTAGGGTCAGGGGTTAGGGTTTGGGTTTAGTGTTAGGGTTAGGGTTAGGGTTAGGGTTTAGGGTCAGTGTTAGGGTCAGGGGTTAGGGTTAGGGTTTAGTGTTAGGGTTAGGGTTAGGGTTAGTAACACTGCATTTCGGGTTAGGGTTAGGGTGTGAAGGAATAAGCCATAAAACCTATTCAGAAAAATATACCATTCTGTGAAAGAATTATGGCCTTATTAAAACAAGACAAACTGGGTTTGGAAATCTAAAAACCTAACAATGGAGAAGCTGTATTGTTAACAGCATACAGGCTATTGAGATAAGAGAAGCTGTTGACACTGAATCAATAACCTTATTGAAACAGAAGATTGGAGGCCCCCGACGGTCTGAATCTTTGGGAGCAGACAATGGTACACCCTGTTAAGGTTAGGGTTAGGGTTAGGGTTAGGGTTAGGGTTAGGGTTACAGTTAGGGTTTAGGGTTAGGGTTAGGATTTAGGGTTAGGGTTAGGGTTTAGGGTTAGGGTTAGGTTTAGGTTAGGGTTTAGGGTTAGGGTTAGAGTTTAGGGTTAGGGATAGGGTTAGGGGTTTCGGTTAGGGTTAGGGGTTAGGGTTCAGGTTGGGGTTGGAGTTAGGGTAAGGGTTAGGGTTAGGGTTGGGGTTGGGGTTAGGGTTAGGGTTAGTAACACTGCATTTAGTGTTAGGGTTCGGGTTAGGGTTAGTAACACTGCATTTACGGTTAGGGTTTGGGTTAGGGTTAGGGTTAGGGTTAGGGCAACACTGCATTTAGGGTTAGGGTTCGGATTAGGGTTACGGTTAGGGTATTTAGGGTTAGGGTTAGGGTATTTCGGGTTAAAGTTAGGGTTCAGGTATTTAGGGTTAGTGTTAGGATTAGGGTTAGGGTATTTAGGGTTCGGGTTAGGGTTAGTGTTAGGGTTAGGGTTAGTTTATTTTGGTTTCGGTTTAGGGATGGGCAATAAATGCTAGCCTTGCCTGCAACGTCCACATCCCAGGAACGAATAAAAAAAATGATTTCTTACTGACTGCGGCCAATTATCCATATTATAAAAATCAGCTGAGTATGTTCATCAGTTATACTTATTAAAACTTCACAGCTTTGTCCATTAAAACAGAAATCAGTAATTTGATTAGTTATGACACTTCTTTCATTCTTTGATTATTTCCTCCTGCTCCAAACAGCACAAGCTTCAAGCTCCAGAATAAAGCACCAAAAACTTCACATAGGTGGAATTTATCCCTGCCTGATATCCCGTGCACTGTCCCCATTGCCCCCACCCCTTCAGAGACACAGCTCACTGAGCTAAGAACAGAGATCCGTGCAGGTTCGCGTATGTCACAGCCCTTCCTTTCTGCAAACTGTTCTCTTTTCAGTGACACAAAAGCAGAGTTCTCTCAGTGTCCCTACCAATTGACCAGTAATCCCTCAACTAACACCACATAAAGCCAATTGTCTAGACATTTATCTCATTGCTGTTTGTGTGACGTTGCTACATATGCCTATTTTATAACAGTGAATACAGTTCAAATGTACTTCATAGAGTCATAGGGCTCGATTTTACCAGGCCCGAGGAGGCGGGTTTGGAGGCGTGTGAGTTGTCAAAATCGCAAAAAATGGCGGGTGGGTCCGATCCCGCCTCCATCCCGCCTCCGAGCAATTTTCTCACATTCGTGGTTTCAGACCCCGTTTCCATCCCACCTCCAAGAGGCAGGATAGGCCCTTAAGGCCCTTAAGAACCAGTTAATTGGCACTTTAATCCCATTTTGAGAGGCCTTTCTGATTTTAACACATTTCCCCTGTCCTGCACGTCTCCTCTGGAACACGCCAGTTAATCCTGGTGGCCTCACTAGTGGATTGCTTACTAACAGCTGCAGCTCCACCATTAAAAAGGAGTTTTCATCAATCATCATTTGCAGGTGGCAGAACTTTGTTGTCTCAGGTCTGGGGGAACTTTTAGCAGGCCTACTCATTGTTGTGAAAGTTTGGAGCCTGACACCCATCTCCAGTGTGACCTCCTGGGAAACCCCTCTCCCCACCTTGACTGAGCGCTTCCTCAACTGAGGTATATACCAGAAGCATGGGAACCATTTATTTCCTTTCCTCCTGTACATCAGATTTGGATGAAGACCAGCCGCGGCAGCAGCAGAACCCTGAATAACAGCACCACCAACAGCAGGAGCAACAACAGGAGCACCAAACTGCTGCTCACCCACCTGAAGCTGCACAGGCCAGAAGGCGCGCGGCCACATTGCTGTCCCATTTGCAGGCCACAACTTCACAGTTCGCCATCAAATCTGTTTATCATAACAATTCAAGGATGGCTTGTCAAAAATCAATACAACAGAACACCCAAGTGACTACCCTTGTGACTACTTGTGCTTTATCTTCCTCTTACGCATGCTCCTACGTGGTGCTTCCCCTGTGGCTTCAGCAGATGTGGAGGCCCCTTGCTCACTTTCTTGCTGCTCCTGTCTCGACACCTTTGGCGGTCGTCCTTTGGGGTTGCAAACCTCTGAGGGCTCGGCAACAGTCTGCTGCTCCTGCGGCTGTGCAGGGGCTGAGACGCCCATCTCAGTTGGGTGAGGACTCTGGTGGAGCTCTGACCGAGGGCTTTGCAGTGGCATGGTCATGTTGGTCCTTGGAGAGGAGCCCCCACTTCCTTGTTGTCTGCCACCAACATCCCTCTCATGGGTCAGCCCCACTTCAGAGCTAGCAAGTGGCTTGACAGCACCTTGCTGCACTTCAGGGGGGCCATGAGGACCCGTTTCTGCACTGGAAGTCCTACTCCAGAGGACTTCCATGAAGGTCTGGTTTCTATGCTCAATAGCTGACCATCGCTCCTCAAGAGATGTCAGTCTATTCTGAACAATGACCATGTTTTCAATACCCTGGCGACTAAGCTCCTCCATGGCTGTAGCCATCCTCTCCTCTACGGTAGCCAGCCTTACCACGGAGGTAGCCATCCTTTCCACGAAGTTTGCCATCCTTTCCGTGGTGATGCGTTCATGTGCCAATGCCTCCACAAAGGCTCTGTTCATGTTCACGATGGACTCCTCCATTCGCTCCACTCGCAGCGACCCTGGAGACAAAACCTGCCAGAGACTCCTGCACTTGTTCCTGGAGTTCCAGCACTGCTCTCCTTCTGGATGGACCCGGAGACACAGGGTCGACATGCAGCTGAGCCGAGCTGGCAGAGTCCTGCGCCCTCCGACGAGGACTCTCCACTGCTGTCCCTGTCTCCACCATCTGCTGATGCTCACTTGTGAGCTGTGATACACCAGGTGACAACACTACTCTATCTCGCGAAGGTCCCACCGTGGTGTGAATGTCTGCGCTGGTGCTGGGTGTGCTGAATTCTGCTGACGCTGCGCCCTCAGAGGTTGCAGCTTCCTCTGAGGAGTCTTGAGGCTCAGGCTGTTCCTCCTGGACAGTGGGGACGAGGGCTCTTGATGGTCCTGTGGGGGAGTAAAGGAAAGAGTTAGAGATGTGAGGTAAAGGTTACATGCACATTGAATTGTGCAGATGATCATAAGTCAATCTGTTAGAGCATCAGAATCATTATCAGTCACTCATGCAATGTCAATGAGAGAGATGCTAAACTATTCTGTCACCAGCATGCTGTGATGCGTCCGTCTGTCCGTCCTCCACTCCGGCGATCCCCAGGGCCGCCTCCTCCGAAGTGGTGAGCTGGGCTACTGAGGGTGGCCCTCCTCCTGTCCTCGCTCTTTCCCTCTTATTGTGGGCTCTCTTTTCCTGCAATGAGGGAGACAAGTGGAGTTTGAGTGAGAATGAAGGAGTGAGTGCAGAGAATCCATAGCATAGATGCTTAGAAGGAGACAAAGGGCCCTCCCTGTGTGTTGTAAGTTGTTGTCATTGCATCACAGTGATAGGGAGTGGGAGGGCTGCATGGTCGAATAGTTAGGTGAATGTGACCATAGAGAGAGGGAATGGATAAGGGTGCAGGGATGTAAGGGTCAAATGGGATGTGGAGGAAGAGGTTGGCAAAGCAGAGTGCTGGTGATGAGAGGTGATGGGGATCAGATTGAGGGTGATGGGAATGTCATACTCACTTTTCATGTGTGGAGGAGGTCATGAAACCTCTTCCTGCACTGCAGCCAGGTTCTGCTGCACAAATAAATTGTGTTTACCTCTTGGACCACTTGCAACCACACAGCTTTAGTCTGCTGGGGAGGCTTTTTCCTCCCTGAGGAAGGGAAGAGCACCTCCTTATTTGCTCTTGCTCCCTCCACCAGAGCTTGGAGGGAAGCCTCATCGAATCTTGGAGCACACTTTGGTCTACTGGTGGACATAATTGGTGAAGGAAGCGCTCAGAACAATGGGCATAAAGTTTAAAGGCTGAAAAAGAAGCAAGGCTGCTTGCAGGCCTTAAATTCAGCAGCATTGATGACGTCACCGGAGGCGACTTTCTGTATGTAAAGACTCATTGGGCCAGGGGTTTCCACACGCTGGAAATC
Organism: Squalus acanthias; assembly: GCA_030390025.1. Taxonomy (NCBI): domain Eukaryota; kingdom Metazoa; phylum Chordata; class Chondrichthyes; order Squaliformes; family Squalidae; genus Squalus; species Squalus acanthias. The sequence goes on along the minus strand of JASTWF010001223.1, from coordinate 6,108 downwards.
AAGTGCCCAATTAGGGCAAAATCGAACTTTTGTCCCACTTCACATCGGAGTCAGGATCCTGACCCGACGACCACCTGACCCGCCCCCAGCCCGCCCCCAATGGCAAAATCCAGCCCATAGAGTCATAGTGGGGAATTTTGCCAGCCCTGGGGAGACGGGTATGGAGGCGGGACTGCCGGGAAAATGGCAGAAACTGGGAGCGGGTACCGAACCCGCACCCAACCCGCCTCTGTGCCATCTTCCTGGGAGGCGTCTCCTCGAGTCGGGAAGGGGATTACAGCCAATTAACTGCCTGTTTACAGGCAGTTAAGAGGCTTATCCCCATTTTACCCCTTCAAGTGCGGGCTTCCCGACATCGGGAAACCCCACCAGGGTCAGCGAGCGGAGCAGTGGGTCTGCGGGGGTGAGAGGGGTCGAAAGGTCCGTTGTGGAGGTGAGTGATGGGTGCAAGTGTGGAGAGGTAAGTATGATAGGTGAGTGTAAAGTGTTAGAATAAGTTTACTTACCTTTGTTTCTTTCTGCAGGCTTCAACCCTTGGGGATCCGGAGGTGCCTCATCTCAACGGCAGAAATGACAGAATGGCTGCTGCATTCTCCGATGCAGTAGCCATTTGATTTCTGCGGAGGAAATAGGTTTTGTTGAGCCTTCAGTAAGGGCTCACCAGAAAACAGATTGTCAGTGTTTGACTGCTTCTCACTATATTCACTTCAACCTCTCTCTACATTCCACTGCTACGGACCAAGTGCTGGAAAATGGGATTAGAATAGACAGGGCTTGATGGGCGGCGCAGACACGATGGGCCGAAGGGTCTCTTTCTGTGCTGTATAACTCTATGACTCTATGACTCATTCTAGTAAATCTCCTCTGCACCCTCTCAAGGGCCTTCACATCCTTCCTAAAGTGTGGTGACCAGAACTGAACGCAATACTCCAGTTGTGGGCTAACCAGCGCTTTATAAAGGTTCAGCATAACTTCTCTACTTTTGTACTCAATACCCCTATTTATGAAGCCCAAGATCCCATATGCTTTGTTAACCACTCTGTCAATATGTCCTGCCACCTTCAGGGACCAATGCACATTAACTCCTAGGTCCCTCTATCCTTGCACACTCTTCAAAACTGTGCCATTAAGTGTATATTGCCTCTCCCTGTTCCTTCTGCCAAAATGCATCACCTCACACTTCTCTGTATTAAATTCCATCTGCCACTTGTCTGCCCATTCTACTAGCCATCATTGGATGTGAAGGGCTTTAAAACGTCATGAAGAAGAGATCAATTTTATATTTACGCAATTTCTCAAGTTCCTCAATGTACATCACAATGTGGTTCTGCAATTTTCTACACAGGCAATGGTAGATTGCGGCTGCATGTGTAGACATTCTGAATCATTGAGGACACATTCAGTACAAATCTACAGTGACAAATACTCCCAGTAATACATGGTCACTGGGGTCAGGTGCTCCACTCCGGTTCGTGACCCACACTCAGCACAATTCTACAGTGAAAGATACTCCCAGAAATACCTGCCCTTGGTGAGTTGTCATCACTGAGAGCTGCTGCAATATCAGAAGACGTTCCGCCAAAGACAATAATTTGTTCATAAACTTGCCTGTGAGATTCAAACAGAGTTATATTTTCGGTTAAGACAATGGGATAAAAAGGGCAGTGGAACTTTGGGATATCAATTTATTGCAATTATATCACGAATTTGATAATTGTGTAACAAGCATCACCAGGCACCAGAATCTAACATAGTTAATTACAAAGCAAAACCAGAGACCAGCTCTCGCACACACATTTACACAACATATATGGTTATAGGGGTAGAAATTAGGTCGCGCCCCATTTGGGGCGCAAATATCGTCCGCGCGCAAATATTAGCGCCTGGCGCTAATTATCGGCACTGACAGGAAACTTCACTTTTACCGCCCCGGGAGGTGAGTGGAGCGCTAAATTAGGCGCTGCACACCTCTCTTAAGGCGCAAAGGCCTAGGAGTGAGGCGCTAACTCAGCGCACGAGCGCAGCGCAGCTGCTGCCAGTTAGCGCGGGAACACAGACACACTGACGCCGGACACTTCTTAAAGCGGGGGGGGCCACTTGCTCCCCAGCCACACCCTGCTCATTGCAGCCTTGAATCTCAGCCTGGAGAGACCTGTAATCCATTTTGCTGCCAAGAATGGAGAGGGTGAGAGAACGCGCTCATCGCTTCACCGAGCGGGCCTTGGATGCTCTGGTTGACGCAGTGGAGCGCAGACGATGCATGCTGTTCCCAGAGAGTGGCAGGAGGCCTTTGCCACGCGAGTTCAGAAGAGTGTGGAGGGAGGTGGCTCAGAGCGTCTCCTCCAGGAGCATGGTGCCCAGGACCCATGTCCAGTGCCGCAAGAAGTTCAACGACCTCACTCGGGTCGTCAGGGTGAGTGGCTTTTTCTCAATACCTCTCCATCCCTCCATCTCAACCTCACTCTATGGCCAGAGGGTCTTAAAACCCCAATGCACAACACTCATCCAACACCTATGGCCCTTTCATCAAACACACACACACATTCCACACTTTGCATACAGTAAGGGCTATTCACCTATGGGAGGCACATCAGGCAAGACCATGGCTGCATATTGTAAGGGCTATTCACCTATGGGAGGCACATCAGGCAAGACCATGGCTGCATATTGTAAGGGCTATTCACCTATGGGAGGCACATCAGGCAAGACCATGGCTGTATATTGACTCAGATGCTGTCCTTTTTCTTGCAGGCTAAGCTGGCTCATAATCGGAGACAGCAGCAACGGACGGGTGGAGGGCGGCTTCAGCTGCAACCCCTCAGCGATCTGGAGGAGCGCGTCCACAGGATTGTGGCAAGCCGGGTGATCGGTCCCGTCGCCACTGGAGACGCCGACCCCGTTGTGGACAGCAATGGTAAGGTCATCACCTTTTTGTCCTCTGTCCTTCCACTTGTCCCTCACAATACCAGCCTTTGACACTTTCAATCCAACTTGCTAACTCGCTGCACTTATTCCTCCCTTACTGCCACCCTGTCCTCACGCTAAAGCCACTCTTGTACCTCCCTGCTTTCAGATGGTGATTCACCAGCTGAGGAGATGGTCCCTGAAGCTGCCACTGGGAGTGATGCTGCAGCTGAGGAGGAAGCCGGAGCATCAGTGCCACCCTCTCCCGAGGAAGCCCATGGCCACACTGGGAACACGCCTTCCCCGGAGGGGAGCAGGGGGGAAGGGGCTGATGATGGTGAAGTTCCAGGACCCAGCGGGCTGCAGCAACGCCATGGGGGGGGGAGGGAAGAACGGGGGAGCAGGGGGGAAGGGGCTGATGATGGTGAAGTTCCAGGACCCAGCGGGCTGCAGCAACGCCATGGGGGGGGGAGGGAAGAACGGGAGCCTTCTCCCCAGAGGGAGAGTATGCCAGACACTCCTAATGCAATGGACGCAGAGGAGGAGCGGATGATTGCAGAAATGAACAGCCAGGCGGTGGTCATGCACACTGAGCTCATGGGTGCAGTGGGAAGGGTGCCCGAATGCATTGAGGCACTGGCAAGGAGTGTGGAGCACTTCGCTGTAGCACAGGCGGATGCCACACTAAAGCTTACTGCTGCAATTCAGTCACTGGCTGCCAGGAACCCATCTGAGCCTGCTCTCATGCAGACTCAGATTGAGGCCACGCGAGCACTGACTGCTGCCATCCTCGATGGTTCGTGCACATGTCCCCGGGGCTGTCACCGCGCCGCAGCAGGCCAGCAATCTGTTCTCAGGCAAATTGCTCCGGATGCTGAAGTGCTGCCCCGTGGGAGTGCCAGTGTGTCGGGCGAGCAGGGAGTTGCTGTCCTCTCTCACGATGACAGCATTCCTGCTGCCAACACTGTCACTTCTCCACTGCACTTGCCACCGCCTGTAGGACAGACTGCTGCCGCCCATGCAGAGTTGGTGCAGTCTGCAGCCGGGCCCTCCAGGCCCAGAAGTGGTCGAGGCCGGCCTTCAGGGGCATCTGCAGTGTCAGGGTCTGACAAGCAGCAGCCTTCCACCAGCCTTGCTGCAGCCACTGAGGTCCCATTACGGAGGAGCAGTAGGGTTAGAAGGGGGGAAGTGCGCAAGGGAAGGAGATCACCCTCGAAGGGCAAAAAGTAGGATGTGTGCCAAAATGCTGGTCATTTTTTTATTAAAGGCCGAGGTTCATGGCCCAACTTTTGTTTAGTGTTTTGGACATTATCTCCAGGTTGTGAGAACCAGTTATGTTATTGACTGTTTTTTGGTGTTTATTTCTATGAGTTTCTCATGAGGAATTGACACACACAGAGTTTGTACAATAAATAAGTTTCTGTATTCAAAATATACATGGCTGGTGGTTGGAATTATTGGTGCCTTGGCCGGCTTAGGGGTTGCGTGCTGGGTTGATTCGTGTTTGTAGCACTGGCAGGGGTCCTAGAAGCGGCTTGCTATTAGTCGTTGACGGACGGCCCTTGCAGTTTGACCATTGTGGGCCGCCCTCCTGCCTTGGTGCTGCTGCTGATCATCGTCCTCGGCCTGTTCCTCCTCTTCCTCCTCCTCCTCTTGTGGTGCTGCAAGGCCTGGTGGCATTGGCTGCGTCCTGAGGATTGCCATGTTGTGCAACATGCAGCACACCACTACGAATTTGGAAACTTGCTCAGGCGAGTACTGCAGGGCTCCTCCGGAATGGTCCAGACAGCGGAATCGTTGTTTGAGCACGCCGATTGTGCGCTCAATAATGTTCCTCGTTGCTTGTTGGCTTTCCTGGTACCGCAGCTCAGCAGGGGTGTTTGGCGCACGGAGCGGTGTCATCAGCCAGGTGCTCAATGCGTACCCCTTGTCCCCCAGAAGCCAACCAACTGGCTGATGCGGTGCCTCGAAAATTTCTGCCACAGTACTCTGGCGCAGGATGAAAGCATCGTGGCAGCTGCCCGGATAGTGGGCATTGACAGCGAGAATCACCTGTCTGTGGTCACAGACCAACTGCACATTCAAGGAATGGAACCCCTTTCTGTTCCGGAACTCCTCTGCATTCTCTCGCGGAGCACGCAAAGCCACATGCGTGCAGTCAATGGCGCCCTGCACCATGGGGAAGCCCGCTACCCTCGCAAAGCCCATAGCACGGTCATGCTGCTTGTCTGGGGTCATAGGGAAGGAGATGAAGTCTCGTCTCCTTGTGAAGAGGGCATTGGTGACCTGCCGAATGCAGCGATGCACCGCAAACTGGGAGATATTGGCGAGGTCCCCAACAGCAGCTTGGAATGAGCCAGTGGCGTAGAAGTTCAAGGCCACTGTGACCTTCACTGCCACCGACAGAGACGTCCTGGACCTCAGCTGAGGCTGCAGATCTGGCTGCAGCAGGTGGCAGAGCTCAGTGACCACCTCCTTGCTGAATCGCAGCCTTCGCAAACACAGCTCCTCGGACATGTGGATGTAGGAGAGCTGTTCACGATATACCCTGGGAGGGTAAGCTCTCCTGTACATGCGCCTGATGGGCCTCCTCCGTCTGGCCATCATTGCCACTCTCTGTCTGCGTCTCACTCTGCTCCGATTGAGCTGGAGCAGGACGACGCCCCCAATCATTGCAGCCCCCATCTTCTCTTTGCCAGAAAAGTAATGAGGTACAGCAACGAAAGTAGCAGCAAAGTTAGGATGAACTAGGCAAAACTACCTCACAAAGCGTTGAGTCAATGTAGAAGTCTCTCTCTCTCTCTCTCCGAATCTCTCTCTCTCTCTCAGAACGAGTGGTGCATAAATGTCGACCACAGAAAAAGACAGGAAGAGGCCCCCTTTAAATAGCGCCCCCCCCAGCCCCAGACCGATTGATAACGTTCCAGTCTTCCGGTCGTTGGAAGCGCCAGGCGGTAAGGCAGGGGGCGCCACTCAATTTCCGCTCCGGGGCGCCCCAAGGGCGTTGCACCACAGAATGATGTCACAATCTGCGCGCGCAGGTGGTCGCAGCGGTAAGTTTTAGCGCCGCCGCACAATCTCAAGTTAAGTTCTCGAGCGGCGCAAACAGCGCTGCGCCCAGGCGTTAGCGCCTTAACGCCCCATTAGCGCCCATTTAAGGCGCTAACGGGAGGCGCAACCAACTGAATTTTTACCCCCCCATAG
>JASTWF010001222.1:79312-102893 GCA_030390025.1 Squalus acanthias | reverse complement strand
CCACTCACACTCTCTCTCTCTCACCTTCTCACTCACACTCTCTCTCTCACTTTCTCACTCACATTCTCTCTCTCTCACTTTTTCTCTCACTTTCTCTTGCACGCTCTCTCACTCTCTTTTTCCCTCAAACTTTCTCTTTCTCTCTCTCTATCTCTCACATTCTCTCTCACACTCTCTCTCTCACACTCTCTCTCACTTTCTCTTTCTCCCTCTTTCACTTTCTCTCTCTCCTTCTCTCTCTCACTTTCTTTCACTCTTTCTCTCTCATTTTCTCTCTCTCTCACTTTCTCTCTCTCTCAATTTCCTTCTAACTTTCTCTCTCTCTCTCTTTCTCACATGCTTTCTCACTCTCTCGCTCTTGCACTCACTTTCTCACTCTCTCTCACTCACACTCTCTCTATGTCTCTCTTTCTCTCTCACTCTCTCTCTCTTTCTCTCTCACTTTCCATCTCACTTTCACTCACACACTCACTTTCTCTCTCACTTTCATGTTCTCACTTTCTCTCTCTCTCACTTTTTCACTTTCTCTCTCTCACTTTCACTTTCTCTCTCTCTCTCTCTCACTTTCACTTTCACATTCTCACTTTCTCTTTCACTCTCACATTTATACTTTCTCTGACGTTCTCACATTCCCCCACGATCATATTCTCAGTTTCTCTCTCCCTCACATTCTGTTCCCTTCCCTATCACTTACCTTTACGCTCTCTTTCTCCCTCTCTCTCTCGCTCACTCTGTCCTCCCTGTGACCTGTTGAGCCTTTCGTACGTGTCCCTATCCCGCCTTCTCTCCTCTCTCTCTCACTCTTTCCCACATTATCAATTTCCTTGAATTCAAACCGATCAAGCCCCCTGATCTTCATACGCTAGGCATTAGGTAATTCCCAAACTTCAAATAGCTTAAACGAAAATTAAGACCTTTAGATAGTGCGTTCTAAGGGATTGTTTCTATATCGGTGCAATTATAGACTCGTTCTGCACTGTACTATTCCATGGTTCTATTATATGTATATAAAAACATATATGGGAGAATCTTCCCATTCTTACAAGCGTCCATTGAATATAAGGTGTCTGTTTATCTATCAGAGTGTTTGTAGAGTAAGTCAGAGGAGATGGGAAAAATGGCCTCCTCTTCTGTGCAATTCTATGATTCTATGAATATATATCAGTGTTTGTTTATATATGAGTGTGTTTACTGACTCGATGCAGACAGGGCAGCTCCAGCACGGGTTAGATACAGAGTAAAGCTCCCTCTACACTGTCCCATCAAACACCCCCAGGGCAGTTACAGCACGGGTTAGATACAGAGTAAAGCTCCCTCTACACTGTCCCATCAAACACTCCACGGCAGGTACAGCACGGGTTAGACACAGAGTAAAGCTCCCTCTACACTGTCCCATTAAACACTATTGAGAGGTCGCACAACACCAGGTTATAGTCCAACAGTTTTATTTGAAATCACAAGCTTTCGGAGCTATCGATCGCCCCTTCCTCAGGTGAAGTAGTAAAGAAATACTGTGTTTGATGGGACAATGTGGAGGGAGCTTTACTCTGTATCTAACCCGTGCTGTACCTGCCCTGGGAGTGTTTCATGGGACAGAGTAGAGTGAGCTTTACTCTGTATCTAACCCGTGCTGTACCTGCCCAGGGAGTGTTTGATGGGACAGTGTAGAGGGAGCTTTACTCTGTATCTAACCTGTGCTGTACCTGCCCTGGGCGTGTTTGATGGGACAATGTGGAGGGAGCTTTACTCTGTATCTAACCCGTGCTGTACCTGCCCTGGGAGTGTTTCATGGGACAGAGTAGAGTGAGCTTTACTCTGTATCTAACCCGTGCTGTACCTGCCCAGGGAGTGTTTGATGGGACAGTGTAGAGGGAGCTTTACTCTGTATCTAACCTGTGCTGTACCTGCCCTGGGAATGTTTGATGGGGCAGTGTAGAGGGAGCTTTACTCTGTATCTAACCCCTGCTGTACCTGCCCTGGGCGTGTTTGATGGGACAGTGTAGAGGGAACTTTACTCTGTATCTAACCCGTGCTGTATCTGTCCTGGGAGTGTTTGATGGGACAGTGTAGAGGGGTCTTTACTCTGTATCTTACCTGTGCTTTACCTGTCCTGGGAGTGTTTGATGGGACAGTGTAGAGGGAGCTTTACTCTGTATCTAACCCGTGCTGTACCTGCCCTGGGAGTGTTTGATGGGACAGTTTAGAGCGAGCTTTACTCTGTATCTAAGCCGTGCTGTACCTGCCCTTGGAATGTTTTAAGGCATATAAGAACACAAGAAATAGGAGCAGGAGTCGGCCATTCGGCCCCTCGAGCCTGCTCTGCTTTTAAATAAGATCATGGCTGATCTTTGACCTCAACTCCACTTTCCCGCCCAATCTCCATATCCTTTGATTCCCCCAGAATCCAAAAATCTAGCGATCTCAGCCTTGAATATACTCAAAGACTCAGTATCCACAGCCCTCTGGGGCAGAGAATTCCAAAGATTCACAACCCTCTGGGTGAAGAAATTCCTCCTCATTTCAGTCTTAAATGGCCGACCCCTTATCCTGAGACTATGTCCCCTCGTTCTAGACACTCCAGCCAGGGGAAATAACCTCTCAGCATCTATCCTGTCAATCCCCTTCAGAATCTTGTATGTTTCAATGAGATCACCTCTCATTCTTCTCAACTCCAGGGAGTATAGGCCCATTCTACACAATCTCTCATCATAGGACAGCCCTCTCATCCCAGGAATCAATCTAGTGAACCTTCGTTGCACTGCCTCCAAGGCAAGTATATCCTTCCTTAGATAAGGAGACCAAAACTGTGCACAGTACACCAGGTGTGGTCTCACCAAGGCCCTGTACAATTGTAGCAAGACTTCCTCACTCTTATACTCCAACCCCCTTGCAATAAAGGCTGACATGCCATTTGCCTTCCTTATTGCTTGCTGTACCTGCATGCTAGCTCTCTGTGTTTCTTGCACGAGGACATCTAAATCTCTCTGAACACCAACATTTAAAAGTTTCTCACCATTTAAAAAATATTGTGTTTTTCTATTCTTCCTACCAAAGTGAATAACCTCACATCTCCTTACATTATACTCCATCTGCCACCTTACTGCCCACTCACTTAATCTATCTATATCCCTTTGCAGACTCTTTGTGTTCTCCTCACAGCTTACTGTCCCACCTCGCTTTGTATCATTAGCAGACTTGGATACATTACACTCGGTCCTTTCATCTAGATCATTAATATAGATTGTAAATAGCTGAGGCCCCAGCACTGATCCTTGCGGCACCCCACTCGTTCCAGTCTGCCAACCTGAAAAAGATCCGTTTATCCCTCCTCTCTGTTTTCTGTCCGTTCACCAATCCTCTATCCATGCTACTATATTACCCCATGAGCCCTTATCTTGTGTATTAACCATTTATGTGGCACCTGAGGAAGGGGCGATCGATAGCTCCGAAAGCTTGTGATTTCAAATAAAACTGTTGGACTATAACCTGGTGTTGTGAGACCTCTCAATTTTGTCCACCCCAGTCCAACACCGGCATCTCCGCATCATGACCATTAAACACTCCCAGGGCAGTTACAGCACGGGTTAGATACAGAATAAAGTTACCTCTATATTCTCCAGTCAAACATACCCAGGGCAGGTGCCGCACAGGTTAAATAAAGAGTAAAGCTCCCTCCACATTGTCCCATCAAACACTCTCAGGGCACGTACAGTATGGGTTAGATACAGAGTAAAGCTTCCTCTGCACTGTCCCATCAAACACTCTCAGGGTAGATACAGTATGGGTTACATACAGAGTAAAGCTCCCTCTGCACTCTCCCGTCAAACACCCCCCGTGCATGGACAGCGCAAGTTAGATACAGAGTAAAGCTCCCTCTACACTGTGCCTACTCTGGGACTAAAAGCCGACACATCCCTGGCCCTGACGGCCTACATCCTAGGGTTCGAAAAGAGGTGGCTGCAGAGATAGTGGGTGCAGCGATGCCGTCATCGTGGGGGATACTGGTGTAGAGTGCCGATACGTCCATCGTGGCAAGGAGTGTTCCTGGTTCAACTGGTCCGTGGGTGCTGAGTTTCTGTAACAAGTCTGTAGTGTCGCGACAGAAGCTGGGGGTTCCCTGTACGATGGGTTTCAGAATGCCCTCGACGTATCCAGAGAGGTTCTCACACAGGGTTCCATTGCCTGATACGATAGGACGTCCGGGTGTGTTGGCTTTGTGTATCTTTGGGAGGCAGTAGAAGTCTCCCACGCGGGGAGTACGTGGGATGAGAGCGCGTAGGATGTTTTGAAGGTCTGGATCGAAGGTCTTGATCAGTCTATTGAGTTGGCGGGTGTGTTCTTTGGTCGGATCTGCGGGTAGCTGTCTGTAGTGTTCCTGGTTGTCCAATTGTCGGTATGCTTCTTTACAATAGTCCGTTCTGTTCTGTATGACGATGGCTCCTCCTTTGTCCGCTGGTTTGATGACAATGTTGCGGTTGGTCTTGAGAGCGTGGATGGCGTTGCGTTGTGCTCGGGTGACATTCTGGACTGTCTTGGAGAAGCTGGGATTGTTCTCCTTAGAGCAGAGAAGGTTGAGAGGAGATTTGATCGAGGTGTTCAAAATCATGAGGGCTCTAGACAGAGTAGATAGAGAGGAACTGTTCCCATTGGCAGAAGGGTAGAGAACCAGAGGACACAGATTTAAGGTGATTGGCAAAAGAACCAAAGGCGACATGAGGAAAAACTTTTTTACGCAGCGAGTGGTTATGATCTGGAATTCACTGCCTGAGAGGGTGGTGGAGGCAGATTCAATCACGGCTTTCAAAAGGGAGTTGGATAAGTACCTGAAGGAAAAGAATTTGCAGGGCTACAGGGAAAGGGTGGGGGATTGGGAATAGCTGAAGTGCTCTTGCAGAGAGCTGGCATGGGCTCGACGGGCCGAATGGCCTCCTTCTGTGCTGTAACCATTCTATGATTCTATGATAGTGCTCCCTCTACACTGTCACATCAGACACTCCCAGAGAAATGCTTCACGTTTTAGATACAGAGTAAAGCTCCCTCTACATTGTCCCATCAAACACTCCCAGGGCAGGTACAACACGGATAATACATTGAGTAAAGCTTCCTCAACACTATCCCATCCAACGTTCCCAGAGCAGTCCGATCAAACACTCCCAGGGCAGGTCAGCACGGGTTAGATACCGAGTAAAGCTCCCTCTACACTGTCACATCCAACATTCCCAGGGCAGATACATCACATTTAAGATACAGAGTAAAGCTCCCTCTACACTGTCCAATCAAACACTCCCAGGGCAGGTACAGCACGGGTTAAAAACACAGTAAAGCTCCCTCTACACTGTCCCATCAAACACTTCCAGGGCAGGTGCAGCACGGGTTAGATACAGGGTAAAGCTCTCACAACACTGTCCCATCAAACACTCCCAGGGCAGTTACAGCAAGGGTTAGATGCTGAGTAAAGCTCCCTCTACACTCATAGTCATAGAGTCATGGAGTTATACAGCACAGAAAGAGTCCCTTCGGCCCATCGTGTCCATGCCGGCCATCCAGCCCTGTCTATTCTAATCCCATTTTCCCGCACTCGGTCCGTAGCCTTGTATGCTATGGCGTTTCAAGTGCTCATCTCAATGCTTCTTGAATGTTGTGAGGGTTCCTGCCTCTACGACCCTTTGAGGCAGTGAGTTCCAGATTCCAACCACCCTCTGGGTGAAAAAGTTTTTCCTCAAATCTCCTCTAAACCTCCTGCCCCTTACCTTGAAACTATGCCCCCTGGTTATTCACCCCTCCACCAGGGGGAAAAGTTCCTTTCTATCTACCCTATCTATGCCCCTCATAATGTTGTACACCTCAATCAGGTCCCCCCTCAGCCTTCTCTGCTCGAAGGAAAACAACCCCAGCCTGTCCAATCTCTCTTCATAGCTGAAGCGCTCCAGCCCAGGTAACATCCTGGTGAATCTCCTCTGCACCCTCTCCAATGCAATCACATCCTTCCTATAGTGTGGCGACCAGAACTGCACACAGTATTCCAGCTGTGGCCTAACTAGCGTTTTGTACAGCTCCATCATAACCTCCCTGCTCTTATATTCTATGCCTCAGCTAATGAAGGCAAGTATCCCATATGCCTTTTTAACCACCTTATCTACCAGTCCTGCTGCCTTCAGGGATCTATGTACATGCACACCAAGGTCCCTCTGTCCTTCCTAGGGTCCTCCCATTCATTGTGTATTCCCTTGCCTTGTTAGTCCTCCCAAAATGCATCACCTCACACTTTTCAGGGTTAAATTCCATTTGCCACTGTTCTGCCCATCTGACCAACCTGTCTATATCGTCCTGTAGCCTGAGGCTTCCCTCCTCGCTATTTACCACCCCACCAATTTTCGTGTCATCTGCGAACTTACTGATCATACCTCCTGCATTCATATCTAAATCATTAATGTACACTACAAACAGCAAAGGACCCAGCACCGATCCCTGTGCTACACCACTGGACACAGGCTTCCAGTCACAAAAACAACCTTCAACCATCACCCTCTGCCTCCTGCCACTAAGCCAATTTTGGATCCAATGTGCCAAGTTGCCCTGGATCCCATGGGCTCTTACCTTCTTGACCAGTCTCCCATGCGGGACTTTGTCAAAAGCCTTACTGAAGTCCATGTAGACCACATCAACTGCACTACCCTCATCCACACACCTAGTCACCCCCTCGAAAAATTCAATCAAATTGGTCAGACATGATCTCCCCCTGACAAAGCCATGCTGACTATCCTTAATTAATCCTTGCCTCTCCAAGTGGAGACTAATTCTATCCCTCAGAATTTTTTCCAATAATTTCCCTACCACTGATGTTAGGCTCACTGGCCTGTAATTCCCTGGTTGATCCCTACTACCCTTCTTGAATAATGGTACTACGTTAGCTGTTCTCCAGTCCTCTGGCACCTCCCATGTGGCCAGAGAGGTTCTGAAAATTTGTGTCAGAGCCCCTGCAATCTCCTCCCTTGCCTCACACAGCAGCCTGGGATACATCTCGTCTGGGCCTGGGGATTTATCCACTTTTAAGCCCACTAAAACCGCTAGTACCTCCTCCCTCTCTATACTAATTTGTTCAAGTATATCACAATCCCCCTGCCTGATTTCTATGCCTACATCGTCCTTCTCCGTAGTGAACACAGATGCAAAATATTCATTTAAAACCCCACCTACATCTTCTGGCTCTACACACAGATTGCCACTTTGGTCCCTCATGGGCCCTACTCTTTCCCTGGTTATCCTCTTGCCCTTAATATACTTATAAAACACCTTGGGATTTTCCTTAATTTTGCCCGCCAGTGTTATTTCATGCCCCCTCTTCGCTCTCCTAATTTCTTTTTTTAAGTACCCCCCTGCACTTTCTATACTCCTCTAGGGCTTCCACTGTTTTTAATCCTTTGTATCTGCCAAAAGCCTCCCTTTTTTTCCTAATCCATTCTCGTATATCCCTTGACATCCTGGGTTCCCTGGGCTTGTTGGTCCCACCCTTGACCTTTACGGGAACATGTTGCCGTTGTACTCTCTCTATTTCCTTTCTCAAAGACTCCCACTGCTCTGATGTGGATTTTCCTACAAGTAGCTGATCCCAGTCCACTTTGGACAGATCCTGCCTTATCATATTAAAATCGGCCTTCCCCCAATTTAGAACCTTTATTTCCAGTCCATCTTTGTCCTTTTCCATGACTACCTTAAATCTCAATGAATTATGGTCACTGTCACCAAAATGCTCTCCTATTAACACTTCTACCACTTGCCCGGCTACATTCCCGAGAATTAGGTCCAGTACTGCCCCCTCTCTTGTAGGACTTTCTACATGTTGGCTCAAAAAGCTCTCCTGGATGCACTTTAAGAATTCCGCACCCTCTAAGCCTTTCACACTCTGACTATCCCAGTTAATATTGGGGAAGTTGAAATCCCCTACTATTATTACCCTATTATTTCTACACTTCTCTGAGATTTGCCCACATATCTGTTCCTCTATCTCCCCCTGACTGTTTTACCCATATGGCCTCATTAGAGGAACCTGCTAAGATATCATCCCTCCTTACAGCAGTAATTGACTCCTTGATTAATATTGCGACACCCCCTCCTCTTTTACACCCCCCTCTGTCTCGCCTGAAGATTCTATACCCTGGAATATTGAGCTGCCAGTCCTGCCCCTCCCTCAACCATGTCTCTGTGATAGCAACAATATCATACTCCCATGTGTTCATCAACACCTTCAATTCATCTGCCTTACTCGCAAGACTCCTTGCATTAAAATAAATGCCATCCAGCCTTGCCATACTCCCTTGTGCCGTTACATATTTGCTCTGCCTTCCAGGCTGACTTGTTTTTTCCTCTATATCTGGCTGTGCTTCACCCCCTACTATAGCTCCACTCCGTATCCCATCCCATCAGACACTCCCAGGGCAGGTACAGCACGGTTTAGTTACAGAGTAAAGTACCCTCTACACTGTCCCATCAAACAGTCCCAGGGCAGGTACAGCACGGGTTAAATACAGAGTAAAGCTCCCTCTACACTGTCCCATCAAACAGTCCCAGGGCAGGTACAGCAAGGGTTAGATACACAGTAAAGCTCCCTCTACACTGTCCCATCAAACACTCCCAGTGCAGGTATAGCACGGGTTAGATACAGAGTAAAGCTCCCTCTACACTGTCCCATCAAACACTCCCAGGGCAGGTACAGCACAGGTTAAGTACACAGAAAAGCTCCCTCTACTCTGTCCCATAAACACTCCCAGGGCAGGTACAGCACGGGTTAGATACAGAGTAAAGCTCTCTCTACACCGTCCCATCAAACACTCCCAGGGCAGGTACAACACGGGTTAGATACAGAGTAAAGCTCCCTCTACACTGTCCCATCAAATACTCCCAGGGCAGGTAGAGCACGGGTAAAGCTGCCTCTAAAATACCCTACTGCATGCGAGCCTGATTAGAAGGTCCTCCCCAGATACAGGAGTGTGAGTGAGGGGTTAACGGGACCTCCCCAGATACTGGAGAGTCTGAGAGAGAGGGGTTAGAGGGACCTCAACAGATACAGGAGTGTGAGAAAGGGGTTAGAGGGACATCCCCAGATAAAGGAGAGTGAGCGAGAGGGGTTAGAGGGACCCCCCCAGATACAGGAGTGTGAGAGAGAGGGGTTAGAGGAACCTCCCCAGATACAGGGGTGTGTGAGAGAGAGGGGTTAGAGGGACCTTCCCAGATACAGGAGTGTGTGAGAGAGAGGTGTTAGAGGGACCTCCCCAGATACAAGAGTGTGTGAGAGAGGGGTTAGAGGGACCTCCCCAGATACAGGAGTGTGTGAGAGAGGGGTTAGAGGGATCTCCCCAGATACAGGAGTGTGAGAGAGGGGTTAGAGGGACCTCCCCAGATACAGGAGTGTGAGAGAGAGGGGTTAGAGGGCCCTCCCCAGATACAGGAGTGTGAGAGAGAGAGGGGTTAGAGGGACCACCCCAGATACAGGAGTGTGTGAGAGAGAGGGGTTAGAGGAACCTCCCCAGATAAAGGAGTGTGAGAGAGAGGGGTTAGAGGAACCTCCCCAGATACAGGGGTGTGTGAGAGAGAGGGGTTAGAGGGACCTTCCCAGATACAGGAGTGTGTGAGAGAGAGGGGTTAGAGGGACCTCCCCAGATACAAGAGTGTGTGAGAGAGGGGTTAGAGGGACCTCCCCAGATACAGGAGTGTGTGAGAGAGGGGTTAGAGGGATCTCCCCAGATACAGGAGTGTGAGAGAGGGGTTAGAGGGACCTCCCCAGATACAGGAGTGTGAGAGAGAGGGGTTAGAGGGCCCTCCCCAGATACAGGAGTGTGAGAGAGAGAGGGGTTAGAGGGACCTCCCCAGATACAGGAGTGTGAGAGAGAGAGGGGTTAGAGGAACCTCCCCAGATACAGGAGTGTGAGAGAGAGAGGGGTTAGAGGGACCTCCCCAGATACAGGAGTGTGAGAGAGAGGGGTTAGAGGGACCTTCCCAGATACAGGAGTGTGTGAGAGAGAGGGGTTAGAGGGACCTCCCCAGATACAAGAGTGTGTGAGAGAGGGGTTAGAGGGACCTCCCCAGATACAGGAGTGTGTGAGAGAGAGGGGTTAGAGGGACCTCCCCAGATACAGGAGTGTGAGAGAGGGGTTAGAGGGACCTCCCCAGATACAGGAGTGTGAGAGAGAGGGGTTAGAGGGACCTCCCCAGATACAGGAGTGTGTGAGAGAGGGGTTAGAGGGACCTCCTCAGATACAGGAGTGTGTGAGAGAGAGGGGTTAGAGGGACCTCCCCAGATAGAGGAGTGTGTGAGAGAGGTGGCGGACTAATGATTTGGAACCCAGGCGTCCGGTGTGTCTCTGTGAGATGCACAGGACTCCACACTGTTGCCTTGCCCTGTTTGCTGTCATGGTTAAGCCCGGGGATCACTGGGCTTGAAAGAACAGACTGTGAAGCTGGGAGTTGTCATATCCTCATTCCATCTGCATTCAGTTAATCACTTGGAGAATGAGGCCAGGTGTATGTGTGAGAGCGAGACAGAGAGAGAGAGAAATTGAGACAGAGCGAGAGACAGAGAGAGAGAGTCAGTGAGACTGGGAGACAGACAGACAGAGAGAGAGAGGGACAGAGCGAGAGAGAAAGGGTGTCAGAGAGACAGAGAGAGAGACAGAGACAGAGACAGAGACAAACAGAGTAACACAGCAAGAGAGAGAGAGAGAGACAGAGAGACAGAGAGAGAGAGAAATTGAGACAGAGAGACAGAGAGCGAGAGGCAGAGAGAGAGACAGGGAGGGAGACAGAGAGAGAGACAGAGAGAGAGACAGAGCGAGAGAGAGACAGGGAGGGAGACAGAGAGAGAGACAGAGAGAGAGACAGAGAGAGAGGGAACGGGAGACAGAGACAGAGAGACAGAGAGAGAGAGAGACAGAGATGCAGAGAGAGAGATTGAGAGAGAGAGACAGACAGAGAGACAGACAGAGAGAGAGAGAAAGGGAGTCAGAGAGACACAGAGAGAGAGAGAGAGAGAGAGACAGAGAGACAGAGACAGACAAAGAGACAGAGAGAGAGGGAGAGTCAGAGAGAGAGACAGAGAGCAGGAGACACAGAGAGACAGGAAGGGAGACAGAGAGAGAGAGAGAGAGAGACAGTGACAGAGAACAGAGAGAGAGACACAGAGAGAGACAGGGAGGGAGACAGAGAGACAGAGACAGAGAGAGAGACAGGGAGGGAGACAGAGAGACAGAGACAGAGAGAAAGAGAGAGACAGACAGAAAGAGAGAGAGAGAGAGGCAGGGAGACAGAGAGTGGGAGGGAGATACAGAGTGAGAGAGAGACATAGAGAGAGAGAGGGAAGGAGAGAGACAGAGCGAGAGAGTGACGGGAGATAGAGGGCAAGAGAGAGAGAGACAGAGTCAGAGAGATCGTCAGAGAGTGAGAGAGAGAGAGAGGGAGAGCGACAGGAAGAGAGAGAGAGAGAGAGAGAGAGAAGGGGAGGGTGGGCAGAGGTTATTAGGGTGCGCTAAAGCTCATGTGCAGTGGACACCAGCACTGATCCTGTGTGGTAGAGAGATAGGGTCTGTGAGGTGGGGTCCGGGTCTCAGAGCAACAGGCCTGGACTAAAGTCGCGGTGATGAGGAAAGGGAGGTCCAAGGGTCATTTGGGAAGTAGAGTATTTGACCGCAGATCCCAGAGAGGGCGTGAAAGCTCTGACTCCCCCGGGGTTCGGAGTCCCCCGCCCTTGACACATTGAATACCGAGCTGCCTGTTCACAGCTCATATCGTTCAGCATGCGCCTCCTGCTCTGATATATCTTCAGACGCTGACAGAAATTTATTGTATTGCTGGGCCAATTTGGCAAGCTGCCTCTTAAAGCCACAGCTCCCTTTACATTGAACTCTCAGTGCCAGTACTGAGGAACGCTGCAGTCTCGGAGGGGCAGTACTGAGGGAGCGCTGCACTGTCGGAGGGGCAGTACTGAGGGAGCTCTGCACTGTCGGAGGGGCAGTACTGAGGGAGCGCTGCACTGTCAGAGGGGCAGTACTGAGGGAGCGCTGCACTGTCGGAGGGGCAGTACTGAGGGAGCGCTGCACTGTCGGAGGGGCAGTACTGAGGGAGCGCTGCACTGTCGGAGGGGCAGTACTGAGGGACCACCGCACTGTCGGAGGAGCAGTACTGAGGGAGCGCTGCACTGTCGGAGGGGCAGTACTGAGGGACCACCGCACTGTCGGAGGGGCAGTACTGAGGGAGCACTGCACTATCGGAGGGGCAGTACTGAGGGAGCGCCGCATTGTCGGAGGGCCAGTACTGAGGGAGTGCTGCACTGTCAGAGGGGCAGTACTGAGGGAGCGCTGCACTATCGGAGGGGCAGTACTGAGGGAGCGCCGCATTGTCGGAGGGCCAGTACTGAGGGAGCGCCACACAGTCGGAGGGGCGGTACTGAGGGAGCGCCACACAGTCGGAGGGGCAGTACTGAGGGAGCGCCACACAGTCGGAGGGGCTGTACTGAGGGAGCGCTGCACTGTCGGAGGGGCAGTACTGAGTGAGTGCCGCACTGTCGGAGGGGCAATACTGAGGGAGCACTGCACTGTCATAGAGGCAGTACTGAGGGAGCGCCACACAGTCGGAGGGGCAGTACTGAGGGAGCACTGCACTGTCGGAGGGGCAGTACTGAGAGAACTCTGCACTGTCCGAGGGGCAGTACTGAGGGAGCGCTGCACTGTCGGAGGGGCAGTACTGAGGGAGCGCTGCACTTTCGGAGGGGCAGTACTAATGGAGCGCTGCACTGTCCGAGCGGCAGTACTGAGGGAGCGCCACACAGTCGGAGGGGCAGTACTGAGGGAGCGCTGCACTGTCGGAGGGGCAGTACTGAGGGAGCACTGCACTGTCCGAGCGGCAGTACTGAGGGAGCGCTGCACTGTCGGAGGGGCAATATTTCGGGAGCACTGCACTGTCGGAGGGGCCGTACTGAGGGAGCACTGCACTGTCAGAGGGGCAGTACTGAGGGAGCACCGCACTGTCGGAGGGGCCGTACTGAGGGAGCGCTGCACTGTCAGAGAGGCAGTACTGAGGGAGCGCCGCACTGTCAGAGGGGCAGTACTGAGGGAGCACTGCAGTGTCGGAGGGGCATTACTGAGGGAGCGCCGCACAGTCGGAGGTGCCATCATTCGGATTGAGACATTTAAACAGGGGTATTTAAAAGATCTCACTATTGGAAGAAGAGCAGGGGGAGTTCTCCCCGGTGTCCTGGGGCCAGTATTTATCCCTCAACCAACATCACTAAACCATTCCGCCTCTCTACCTCTCTCTCCTCCTTTAAGAGGCTCCTTAAAACCTCCCTCTTTGACCAAGCTTTTGGTCACCTGCCCTAATATCTGCTTATGTGGCTCGGTGTCAATTTTTGTCTGATTTGCGCTCCTGTGAAGAGCGTTGGGTTGTTATTGGCACTGTATTAACTCACGTTGCTGTTGTTAGGACTGTGTTGGCTCCCATGACCCCTGCTCTCTTTTTTCCAGGGATTTTCTCGGTATTGCTCCTGTCCCTGCTGATCAATGTCCGGGCTGTCCCAGCGCTGCACCTACGGGATGGGGCTATCGGCAGTTCCATTCAGAAGACCTATGAGCTGACCAAATACCTGGAGAGACAGCTGCAGATCCTCACCATCAACTACGTAAGTAGCAGACCTGGAGAGGGCCGGTCCGGCCCTTGCTGCCGCCTCCCTGTCCCCTCGATTGACCCCTCGATTGACCTCTCGCTGACCCCACGCTGACCCCCACACTGACCTCTCGCTGACCCCACACTGACCCCTCGCTGACCCCTCGCTGACCCCACGCCGACCCCTCGCCGACCCCACATTGACCCCTCGCTGACCCCACGCCGACCCCTCGTTGATCCCTTGCTTTCCCTCTCCCTGATCCCCTCGGTTACATAGAGTCATAGAGTCATCGAGTTATACAGCACAGAAAGAGGCCCTTCGGCCCATCGTGTCCGCGCCGGCCTACAAGCCCTGTCTATTCTAATCCCATTTTCCCGCACCTGGTCCATAGCCTTGTACGCTATGGCGTTTCAAGTGCTCATCTGAATGCTTCTTGAATGTTGTGAGGGTTCCTGCCTCTACCACCCTTTCAGGCAGTGAGTTCAGATTCCAACCACTGGGTGAAAAAGTTTTTCCTCAAATCCCCTCTAAACCTCCTGCCCCTTACCTTGAAACTATGTCCCCTGGTTATTGACCCCTCTACCAGGGGGAAAAGTTCCTTTCTATCTACCCTATCTATGCCCCTCATAATTTTGTACACCTCAATCAGGTCCCCCCTCAGCCTTCTCTGCTCTAAGGAAAACAACCCCAGCCTGTCCAGTCTCTCGTCATAGCTGAAGCTGACTCCTCGCTGACCCTCTCGCCTCCGTCCATTCATCTCCTCGATTCAACCGCCCGTCCACTTTGTCTCTCTGTCTCTGTTTCTATCTGTTTCTCTGTCTATCTATCTCTCCAGCTCTATCTCTCCCACTATCTCTCTATCGCTATCTAGCTATCTATCTTCCTATCCCTCTATCGCTATCTCTCGCTCCCTATCTCTGTCTCTATCTCTGTCTCTATCTCTGTCTCTATCTCTCTCACTATCTCTCCCACTATCTCTCTATCTAGTTATCTAGCTATCTATCTTCCTATCCCTCTATCTCTATCTCTCACTCCCTAGCTCTGTCTCTGACTCTCTCTCTATCTCTCCCACTATCTCTCCCTCTATCTCTCTATCGCTCTCTCTACCTCTCTCAATCCCTCCCACTGGGAGGTTGGGGTTAGAGTTGGGTTTGGGTTTGGGGTTGAGGTTAGAGTTGAGTTTGGGGTTGAGGTTAGAGTTGGGTTTGGGGTTGTGGTTGAGTTTGGGGTTGAGGTTAGAGTTGGGTTTGGGTTTGGGGTTGAGTTTGGGGTTGAGGTTAGAGTTGGGTTTGGGTTTGGGGTTGAGTTTGGGGTTGAGGTTAGAGTTGGGTTTGGGTTTGGGGTTGAGTTTGGGGTTGAGGTTAGAGTTGGGTTTGGGTTTGGGGTTGAGTTTGGGGTTGAGGTTAGAGTTGGGTTTGGGTTTGGGTTTGGGTTTGGGTTTGGGTTTGGGTTTGGGGTTGAGGTTAGAGTTGGGTTTGGGTTTAGGGTTGAGGTTAGAGTTGGGTTTGGGTTTAGGGTTGAGGTTAGAGTTGGGTTTGGGTTTAGGGTTGAGGTTAGAGTTGGGTTTGGGGTTGGGGTTAGAGTTGGGTTTGGGTTTGGGGTTGAGTTTGGGGTTGAGGTTAGAGTTGGGTTTGGGGTTGGGGTTGAGTTTGGGGTTGAGGTTAGAGTTGGGTTTGGGTTTGGGGTTGAGGTTAGAGTTGGGTTTGGGTTTGGGGTTGGGGTTAGAGTTGGGTTTAGGGTTGAGGTTAGAGTTGGGTTTGGGTTTGGGGTTAGAGTTGGGTTTAGGGTTGAGGTTAGAGTTGGGTTTGGGTTTGGGGTTAGAGTTGGGTTTGGGTTTGGGGTTGAGGTTAGAGTTGGGTTTGGGTTTGGGGTTGAGGTTAGAGTTGGGTTTGGGTTTGGGGTTGAGGTTAGAGTTGGTTTGGGTTTGGGGTTGAGGTTAGAGTTGGGGTTGGGTTTGGGGTTGAGGTTAGAGTTGGGTTTGGGTTTGGGTTTGGGATTAGAGTTGGGTTTGGGTTTGGGTTTGGGGTTGAGGTTAGAGTTGGGGTTGGGTTTGGGTTTGGGGTTGAGGTTAGAGTTGGGTTTGGGTTTGGGGTTGAGGTTAGAGTTGGGTTTGGGTTTGGGGTTGAGGTTAGAGTTGGGTTTGGGTTTGGGTTTGGGGTTGAGGTTAGAGTTGGGTTTGGGTTTGGGTTTGGGGTTGAGGTTAGAGTTGGGTTTGGGGTTGAGGGTTGGGTTTGGGTTCGGGGTTGAGGTTAGAGTTGGGTTTGGGTTTGGGGTTGGGGTTAGAGTTGGGTTTGGGTTTGGGGTTGGGGTTAGAGTTGGGTTTGGGTTTGGGGTTAGAGTTGGGTTTGGGGTTGGGGTTAGAGTTGGGTTTGGGTTTGGGTTTGGGGTTAGAGTTGGGTTTGGGTTTGGGTTTGGGGTTAGAGTTGGGTTTGGGTTTGGGGTTGGGGTTAGAGTTGGGTTTGGGGTTTGGGGTTGAGGTTAGAGTTGGGTTTGGGTTTGGGTTTGGGGTTAGAGTTGGGTTTGGGTTTGGGTTTGGGGTTAGAGTTGGGTTTGGGTTTGGGTTTGGGGTTAGAGTTGGGTTTGGGTTTGGGGTTGAGGTTAGAGTTGGGTTTGGGTTTGGGGTTGAGGTTAGAGTTGGGTTTGGGTTTGGGGTTGAGGTTGAGGTTAGAGTTGGGTTTGGGTTTGAGGTTAGAGTTGGGTTTGGGTTTGGGGTTGGGGTTAGAGTTGGGTTTGGGTTTGGGGTTGAGGTTAGAGTTGGGCTTGGGTTTGGGGTTGGGGTTGAGGGTTGGGTTTGAGTTCGGGGTTGAGGTTAGAGTTGGTTTGGGGTTGAGGTTAGAGTTGGGTTTGGGTTTGGGGTTGAGGTTAGAGTTGGGTTTGGGGTTGGGGTTGAGGTTAGAGTTGGGTTTGGGTTTGGGTTTGGGGTTAGAGTTGGGTTTGGGGTTTGGGGTTGAGGTTAGAGTTGGGTTTGGGTTTGGGTTTGGGGTTAGAGTTGGGTTTGGGTTTGGGGTTGAGGTTAGAGTTGGGTTTGGGTTTGGGGTTGGGGTTAGAGTTGGGTTTGGGTTTGGGGTTGGGGTTAGAGTTGGGTTTGGGTTTGGGGTTGGGGTTAGAGTTGGGTTTGGGTTTGGGGTTGGGGTTAGAGTTGGGTTTGGGGTTTGGGGTTGAGGTTAGAGTTGGGTTTGGGTTTGGGTTTGGGGTTAGAGTTGGGTTTGGGTTTGGGGTTGGGGTTAGAGTTGGGTTTGGGTTTGGGGTTGGGGTTAGAGTTGGGTTTGGGTTTGGGGTTGGGGTTAGAGTTGGGTTTGGGGTTTGGGGTTGAGGTTAGAGTTGGGTTTGGGTTTGGGTTTGGGGTTAGAGTTGGGTTTGGGTTTGGGGTTGGGGTTAGAGTTGGGTTTGGGTTTGGGTTTGGGGTTAGAGTTGGGTTTGGGTTTGGGGTTGGGGTTAGAGTTGGGTTTGGGTTTGGGGTTGGGGTTAGAGTTGGGTTTGGGGTTTGGGGTTGAGGTTAGAGTTGGGTTTGGGTTTGGGTTTGGGGTTAGAGTTGGGTTTGGGTTTGGGTTTGGGGTTAGAGTTGGGTTTGGGGTTTGGGGTTGAGGTTAGAGTTGGGTTTGGGTTTGGGTTTGAGGTTAGAGTTGGGTTTGGGTTTGGGGTTGAGGTTAGAGTTGGGTTTGGGGTTGAGGTTAGAGTTGGGTTTGGGTTTGGGTTTGGGGTTAGAGTTGGGTTTGGGTTTGAGTTCGGGGTTGAGGTTAGAGTTGGGTTTGGGTTTGGGTTTGGGGTTAGAGTTGGGTTTGGGTTTGAGGTTGAGGTTAGAGTTGGGTTTGGGTTTGAGGGTTGGGTTTGAGTTCGGGGTTTAGAGTTGGGTTTGGGTTTGGGGTTGAGGTTAGAGTTGGGTTTGGGTTTGGGGTTGAGGTTAGAGTTGGGTTTGGGTTCGGGGTTGAGGTTAGAGTTGGGTTTGGGGTTGGGGTTGAGGTTAGAGTTGGGTTTGGGTTTAGGGTTGAGGTTAGAGTTGGGTTTGGGTTGGGGTTGGGTTTGGGGTTAGAGTTGGGTTTGGGGTTGAGGTTGAGGTTAGAGTTGGGTTTGGGGTTGGGTTCGGGGTTGAGGTTAGAGTTGGGTTTGGGTTTGGGGTTGAGGTTAGAGTTGGGTTTGGGTTTGGGGTTGAGGTTAGAGTTGGGTTTGGGTTTGGGTTTGGGGTTGGGGTTAGAGTTGGGTTTGGGGTTGGGGTTGAGGTTAGAGTTGGGTTTGGGTTCGGGGTTGAGGGTTGGGTTTGAGTTCGGGGTTGAGGTTAGAGTTGGGTTTGGGGTTGGGGTTGAGGGTTGGGGTTAGAGTTGGGGTTGGGGTTAGAGTTGGGTTTGGGTTCGGGGTTGAGGTTAGAGTTGGGTTTGGGTTCGGGGTTGAGGTTAGAGTTGGGTTTGGGTTCGGGGTTGAGGTTAGAGTTGGGTTTGGGTTCGGGGTTGAGGTTAGAGTTGGGTTTGGGGTTGAGGTTAGAGTTGGGTTTGGGTTCGGGGTTGAGGTTAGAGTTGGGTTTGGGTTCGGGGTTGAGGTTAGAGTTGGGTTTGGGTTCGGGGTTGGGGTTAGAGTTGGGTTTGGGTTTGGGGTTGAGGTTAGAGTTGGGTTTGGGTTTGGGGTTGAGGTTAGAGTTGGGTTTGGGGTTGAGGTTGAGGTTAGAGTTGGGTTTGGGTTCGGGTTTGGGGTTAGAGTTGGGTTTGGGGTTGGGGTTAGAGTTGGGTTTGGGGTTGAGGTTAGAGTTGGGTTTGAGGTTGAGGTTAGAGTTGGGTTTGGGGTTGGGGTTGGGGTTAGAGTTGGGTTTGGGTTTGGGGTTGAGGGTTGGAGGGGTTTAGGGAGCGTGCCGATCCTTAGCTTCGAGCTGTCTCACCCTCTGCCTTCTCCAACTTTTCTTGCACCAACAGATGGATTACCTGGGCCCCCCCTTCAATGACCCGAACTTCGACCCTCCCCGACTCAACCGCACCGAGGGGATCCCCAGCGCCACGCTAGAAGTAGACGTCTGGAGGAACCTAGACGACCGTCTGCGGCTGACAGAGAACCTGCGAGCCTACGGCCTCCTGCTGAGGTGCCTGGGGGACGTCGACCGGGACCTGGCCAGCTCTGCCCTGCGGCGTAACTTCCAGCACTTCTGCACCAGCGTCCGGGGCCTGACCATCAGCATTTCCGGCCTGGTGACCTCTCTGGGGTACCCCGAGCCCCCCACTCCGCCTCCGCCCGGGGCCCGGGACTGTCTGGGTGTCGTTCCCGCGTCCAATGACTTTCTCCGGAAGCTGGACCACTTCTGGCTGTTGAGGGAGCTGCACAGTTGGCTCCTGCGCTCAGCCAAGGACTTCAACCGCCTGAAGAAGCGTCTTGGGGGCCTGGCCGCCCGGCTGGACTATCGGGGGTTGTGAAGCAGCTCAGAGCGCTGTACCGAACGTGCCTTGTACTAACGCACACTCACCCATTCATGCACGCACACACACACTCGCGCACACATTCACAACCACCGGCACATTGCCAGTTCATTTTCTGAGCACACAGCCATTCCGCCTCGCTATTTGACCTCCGGGTCCCCGGAAGGTGAAAGGTCACAGCCTCTGACCCCACATTGCCGCCGCCCTTTGAACCCGGCTGGTTCACCGGGCCCGGACCTCCTGGATTGGGTGTTGGGCGGCGGTTTCGGCCTGGACTGCAACAGAGGCCTTGGCGACAGCAATGGCGCTCCACTGGCATCCCATAATCCTCCCGCCTCCGCCGCGTCAACCACCACCCACCCCCCCCCCACCCGCCGCCACGTTGCTATGGGTGACCCTCGGGCCCGCGGTTTGCGGGGGGGCAGGTTCATGGGCGTTAGCGTTCTTGGGCTTGGCGTGTTTTCAAGATAGCCAACCGCGGCGGTGGGGAAAGGTGCGGGGGAAGGGCCGGGGGCTGGGGGGGTGGTGGGGGTGGGGGGAGGACGCTGAAGAACCGACTCGTAAAACGATCTCCAGGCCATTGGTTAGAAAATAGACGTTTGTCTACTTGGCCAGCTCGGATCCAGGAGTAGGCCGAGCCTAGGCCCTGAGCCTGTCACCACGGCGCCTGGGCTCAAAGGTCAGCGTCAGACGGCTGGGGGATGGGGCGGAGATCTGGATGCCCACCGGGTCATCGGGCGAAGCCAACTGACCGGCAGCAACAACCTGTGTGTCAGGGGAAGGCCGAGGGGGTGGGGGGGGTGGTCATGGGGTCGGACAGATTCCGCTGCGAGATGTCAAAGGTCAGGCGTGGGGGAGGCCGCGTTGAAATATGGACAAGCACTGCCCCTACCCCAAACAACAGAGGCTCACTGGGGTAAATGCCCAACTCAGGAACTGAGCCGCCCCACACACACAGAGCAGGAAAGGCCCGGGCTCCATTCCCGGCCTGTCCAGCGACCCCTGGGTTAGAGAGAGGGGAAATCAGCCAGGGTTCCTGCCCCTGATCACTGCCCAGTGAACCCTGGGTTAGAGAGAAGGGAAATCAGCCAGGGTTCCTGCTCCTGATCACTGCCCAGTGACCCCTGGGTTAGAGAGAAGGGAAATCAGCCAGGGTTCCTGCTCCTGATCACTGCCCAGTGACCCCTGGGTTAGAGAGGGGGAAATCAGCCAGGGTTCCTGCTCCTGATCACTGTCCAGTGACCCCTGGGTTAGAGAGAAGGGAAATCAGCCAGGGTTCCTGCCCCTGATCACTGCCCAGTGACCCCTGGGTTAGAGAGAGGGGAAATCAGCCAGGGTTCCTGCTCCTGATCACTGTCCAGTGACCCCTGGGTTAGAGAGGGGGAAATCAGCCAGGGTTCCTGCTCCTGATCACTGCCCAGTGACCCCCGGGGTCGAAAGAGGGGAAATCAGCCAGGGTTCCTGCTCCTGATCACTACCCAGTGTCCCCTGGGTTAGAGAGAGGGGACATCAGCCAGGGTTCCTGCTCCTGATCACTGTCCAGTGACCCCGGGGTTAGAGAGAGGGGAAATCAGCCAGGGTTCCTGCTCCTGATCACTGTCCAGTGACCCCTGGGTTAGAGAGAGGGGGAAATCAGCCAGGGTTCCTGCTCCTGATCACTGTCCAGTGTCCCCTGGGTTAGAGAGAGAGGAAATCAGCCAGGGTTCCTGCTCCTGATCACTGTCCAGTGACCCCGGGGTTAGAGAGAGAGGAAATCAGCCAGGGTTCCTGCTCCTGATCACTGCCCAGTGGGCCCTGGGTTAGAGAGAGGGGAAATCAGCCAGGGTTCCTGCTCCTGATCACTGCCCAGTGACCCCTGGGTTAGAGAGAGGGGAAATCAGCCAGGGTTCCTGCTCCTGATCACTGCCCAGTGGGCCCTGGGTTAGAGAGAGGGGAAATCAGCCAGGGTTCCTGCTCCTGATCACTGTCCAGTGACCCCTGGGTTAGAGAGAGAGGGGAAATCAGCCAGGGTTCCTGCTCCTGATCACCGCCCAGTGACCCTGATTGATATAGTGTGTGTGTATTTGTGTGTATGCGTGTGCGCGAGTTTTTTTTTCGTTCCCGGGATGTGTGCATCGCTGGAAAGGCCAGCATTTATTGCCCATCCCTAATTGCCCTTGAGAAGGTGGTGGTGAGCCACCTTCTTGAACCGCTGCAGTCCGTGTGGTGAAGGTACTCCCACAGTGCTGTTAGGGAGGGAGTTCCAGGATTTTGACCCAGCGACGATGAAGGATCGGCGATATATTTCCAAGTCAGGATGGTGTGTGATTGGAGGGGAACTTGGAGGTGGTGGTGTTGCCATGCGCCTGCTGCCCTTGTCCTTCTAGGTGGAAGAGGTCACGTGGTTTGGAAGGTGCTGCTGAAGAAGCCTTGGCGAGTTGCTGCAATGCATCTTGGAGATGGTACACACTGCAGCCAAGGTACGCCGGTGGTGGAGGGAGTGAATGTTTAAGGTGGTGGATGGGGTGCAAATCAAGCGGGCTGCTTTGTCCTGGATGGTGTCGAGCTTCTTGAGTGTTGTTGGAGCTGCAACTCATCCAGGCAAGTGGAGAGTATTCCATCACACTCCTGACTTGTGCCTTGTAGATGGTGGAAAGGCTTTGGGGAGTCAGGAGGTGAAACACTCACCACAGAATACCCAGCCTCTGACCTGCTCTTGTTGCCACGGTATTGATGTGGCTGGTCCAGTTAAGTTTCTGAGAGAGTGCATACTTGTGTGTATGTGTGCGCGAGGGTGCATAATAGTGTGAGCGTGTGTGTGTGTGAGCGGTGCTTCATTGCGGCGGGGGGGGGGTGGTGCGAGCAAATGTGTGCGGGAGTGCGCGAGCATGTGCATTCCGGCTGACTTGCGTCTCCAGCAAGACCTCCCCCGATTGAAAGCCCTCTGACCTTCGAGCCGAACTCCCAAGGCCCCAGACAGGAGTCTGGTGATGAGCCAGACGCAGGGATGTGGGGGGCGTTTACGAGGAGGCGTCTACGAGCGTATCGCGTGCGTCCGTGATAACCGCTCCCCTCCGGTCCGAGAGAGTCCCGGGAGAGACACGACACAACACAACACAACCCTCCACAGCTCTACCAGGGCTACGCAACTCTGTAATTAATATTTATTTATCAGAATTGTTATTTATTACCGATTTATTTATTTTTAATAAAACTTTAATGTGTTACCATCAATAAAGGTGCTGTTTTCAAATATTCCCACAACCTTGCAGCAGTCTCTATTCAACCGCGCGTCAATTAGATCAGACGGTTGATGAGTGATTAGGAACACAGGAACAAGAGGAGGCCATTCAGCCCCCTCGAGCCTGTTACGTTGGAACAGGAGGAGGTCCATTCAGCCCGCCTCGAGCCTCTTACATTGGAACAGGAGGAGGCCCATTCACCCCCTCGAGCCTGTTACACAGGAACAGGAGGAGGCCATTCAGCCCCTCGAGTCTGTTACACAGGAACAGGAGGAGGCCATTCAGCCCCCCTCGAGCCTGTTACACAGGGACAGGAGGAGGCCCATTCAGTCCCTCGAGCCTGTTACCCAGGAACAGGAGGAGGCCCATTCAGCCCCTCGAGCCTGTTACACAGGAACAAGAGGAGGCCATTCAGCCCCTCGAGCCTGTTACACAGGAACAGGAGGAGGCCGTTCAGCCCCTCGAGCCTGTTACACAGGAACAGGAGGAGGCCATTCACCCCCTCGAGCCTGTTACACAGGAACAGGAGGAGGCCCATTCAGTCCCTTGAGCCTGTTACCCAGGAACAGGAGGAGGCCCATTCAGTCCCTCGAGCCTGTTACACAGGAACAGGAGGAGGCCATTCAGCCCCTCGAGCCTGTTACACAGGAACAGGAGGAGGCCATTCATCCCCTCGAGCCTGTTACACAGGAACAAGAGGAGGCTGTTCAGCCCCTCGAGCTTGTTACACAGGAACAGAAGGAGGCCATTCAGCGCCTCGAGCCCGTCACACAGGAACAGGAGGAGTCCATTCAGTCCCTCGAGCCTGTTACACTGGAACAGGAGGAGGCCGTTCAGCATCTCGAGCCTGTTACACAGGAACAGGAGGAGGCCCATTCAGTCCCTCGAGCCTGTCACCCAGGAACAGGAGAAGGCCCATTCAGTCCCTCGAGCCTGTTACACAGGAACAGGAGGAGGCCATTCAGCCCCTCGAGCCTGTTACACAGGAACAGGAGGAGGCCATTCAGTCCCTCGAGCCTGCTACACAGGAACAGGAGGAGGCCGTTCAGCCCCTCGAGCCTGTTACACAGGAACAGGAGGAGGCCATTCACCCCCTCGAGCCTGTTACACAGGAACAGGAGGAGGCCCATTCAGTCCCTCGAGTCTGTTACCCAGGAACAGGAGGAGGCCCATTCAGTCCCTCGAGCCTGTTACACAGAAACAGGAGGAGGTCATTCAGTCCCTCGAGCCTGTTACACAGGAACAGGAGGAGGCCGTTCAGCCCCTCGAGCCTGTTACACAGGAACAGGAGGAGGCCGTTCAGCCCCTCGAGCCTG
>JASTWF010001222.1:42635-74112 GCA_030390025.1 Squalus acanthias | reverse complement strand
TCCCTAACAGCACTGCGGGAGTACCTTCACCACACGGACTGCAGCGGTTCAAGAAGGCGGCACTTAGGGATGGGCAATAAATGCTGGCCTTGCCCAGCGACACCCACATCCCAGGAATGAGTAATAAAAAAAATTATAATACGGAGACCGGAACTGTTCACGGTACTCCATGTGCCCTCCTCCAATTCCCTCATTTACTGGTGCCCTCTCCCAATCGCCCCCCACCCCCCTCCATTTACTGACCCCCCCCACTTCTCGGCACGGCCACCAATGGTGGGGCGAAGGACCTGGGGGATGCACAAAGCCTGAGTTGGAGGAACGCAGAGATCCGAGGGTTGTAGGGGTGGAGAGGAGACTGCAGAGAGATAGGGAGGGGTGAGGCAATGGCGGGACTTGTAAATGCAGAAGCGCCGCGCCACGAAATTTATGGCACAGAAGGAGGCCATTCAGCCCATCGTGTCTGTGCCGGCCGACAAAGAGCTCCTCCCACTTCCACCTGCCTTGTTGCATTCCCTAAAACCAAGTCCAGAACCGCCCCTCTCTTGTTAGGCTTGCTACATACTGACTAAAAAAGTTCCCCTGAATGCATTTTCAGAATTCTGCACGCTCTATGGGCTGGATTTTCAATGACCCGTGGAGTCGGGTTTGGAGGCATGTGGGGGGTTAAAGTTGCAGATTCGGGGGTCCCGACCCCATCCCGACTCCATCCCGCCTCCACGCAATTTTTGATAAAATCGGTCGCGGTGTTCCCGACTCCGTCCCGCCTCCAAGAGGCGGGAGAGGCCATTAAAGCCCTTAACAAGCCCTAAATTGGCTCTGTAATGCCATTTTGAAACGTTTTAGCTAGTTTAACCCTTTTCTGACGTGAAGTACGCCTGATGTGAAACATGCCAGTGAAAGCTGGCGGGAGCACAAGTGGATAGCTGACTCTCAGCTGCAGGTCCACTATTACAACGGAGATGTGATGAAGGTAGTAGTAGTATTAGGTCTGAAAGTCAGCATTGAATGTCTTCAGAGACTGCCTGGCCTTTGCTGTGAGAGGACGATGCAAAACAAATTCTCTCTCTCTCTGCTGAGATGCTGCTCATTTTGCATCCAGGTCCTCTTACAGCAAAGGCCAGGCAGTCTCTGAGACCAGGCCAGGCAGTCTCTGATCTGCAATGATGACATCATCAGAGGCAACTTTCAGACTGAAACCACTAATTGGTTCATGGGTTCCCACATGCTGGAACTCAATTGCCCAATTAAGTGAAAATTGCATCAATCTCCCACATCCAATTGCAGGCGGGTGGATAACACGAAATGCGGATGACACGACCCCAACCCGACCCCAAGACAAAATCCAGCCCAATTTGCCTTTGACACTGATTCTATCCCAGTTAATGTGAGGGTAGTTGAAATCCCCGACTATAACTGCCCTGTTGTTTTTGCACTTCTCAGAAATTTGCCTACATATTTGCTCTTCTATCCCCCTCTGACTATTCGGAGGTCTATAGTACACTCCCAGCAGTGTGATTGCCCCATTTTTAGAGTCATAGGGCTGGATTTTGTCTTGGGGTCGGGTTGGGGTCGTGTAATCCGCATTTCGTGTTTGCCCCCCGACTCCAGATTAATGTGGATGCCTGATGCAATTTTCACTTAATTGGGCAATTGAGTTGCAGCATGTGGGAACCCATGAACCAATTAGTGGTTTCAGTCTGAAACCCGCCTCTGATGATGTCATCATTGCTGACTGCTTGCTCTCAGAGATTGTCTGGCTACTGGTGAGAGAGGACCTTTCTGCATTGCTTCTGATAGTGGACCTGGATGCAAATGAGAGAGAGAGAGAGAGAGAGAGAGAATATTTTTTGCATCCAAGTCATCTTACACCAAATGCCATGACATTCAATGCAGCAGCATCAGAGGCGCCTTTCAGACCTAATACTACTACTACCTTCATCACATCTCCGTTGTAATAGTGGACCTGCAGCTGATAGTCAGCTATCCACTTGTGCTCCCGCCAGGTGTCACTGGCGTGTTTCACATCAGGCGTACTTCACGTGGGAAAAGGGTTAAACTCGCTAAAAGTTTCAAAATGGCATTACAGAGCCAATTTAGGGTTTGTTCAGGGCTTTAATGGCCTCTCCCGCCTCTTGGAGGCGGAATGGAGTCGGGATGGGGTCGGGACCCCCGACCCTGCAAATTTAACCCCCCACACGCCTCCAAACCCGACTCCATGGGTCATTGAAAATCCAGCCCATAGAGTCATAGGGGGAGAAATTCAGTATCGCCCCATTTGGGGCGCAATTATCGGCCGGGCGCAAAGATTAGCGCCTGGCGCTAATTATCGCCACCGACTGCAAACTTGACTTTTATCGCCCCTGGAGGTGATTGGAGCGCTAAATCAGGCGCTTCACACCTGTCTTAAGGCGCAAAGGCCGAGGAGCGAGGCGCTACCTCAGAGCGCTGGCGAAGCTCATGTAATGTCAGTCAGCAATGGAACACAGACACAATGGCACGGGCCAGTTCTTAAAGGGGATGGTTAATCTTGCTTTCCATCCACATCCTGCTCATTGCAACCTTGAATCTCGGCCTGGAGAGACTTGCACATCAAATCTGCTGGAAAGAACAATGGAGAGGCCCAGGGAAAGAGCTCAGAGTGCAGCCCCCACAGTCTCTTCTAAATCGATACAAGGAATGGCAAATCAAAATGAACCTGCAAAGTGCTGCTCAGTACCCAAAACTCCTTCACACAACGTTGAATCTCTCCAGAAGTCTCTCCCTCTCTCTCTCAGAATGCGTAGTTCAAAAATGGCACCAACAATAAAAGGCAGGAAGCGGTCACCTTTAAATAGCGCTCCCCCTTTCCCTTCATGACTGCAGAACGCTCCCCTCAACCTGTCGTTGCTAGCGTCAGGCGGTAAGGCAGGGGGCGCCACTCAATAGCCGCTCCGGGGCGATACCGGGGCGTTGCGCACTCGACTGACGTCACGATCTGCCGGCGCAGGAGATCGTGGCGGTAGTGTTTAGCGCCGCCGCAAAATGTCTAGTTAATTTCACGAGCGGCGCAAACATCGCTGCGCCCAGGCGCTAGTTGCTTTGCGCCCCATTAGTGCCCTCTTAAGGCGCTAACGGGAGGCGCAACCAACTGAATTTTTCCCCCATAGAGT
Source organism: Squalus acanthias (assembly GCA_030390025.1). Classification (NCBI taxonomy): domain Eukaryota; kingdom Metazoa; phylum Chordata; class Chondrichthyes; order Squaliformes; family Squalidae; genus Squalus; species Squalus acanthias. The sequence goes on along the minus strand of JASTWF010001222.1, from coordinate 70,963 downwards.
TATACAGCACAGAAAGAGGCCCTTCGGCCCATCGTGTCCGCGCCGGCCATCAAGCCCTGTCTATTCTAATCCCATTTTCCAGCACTTGGTCCGTGGCCTTGTATGCTATGGCATTTCAAGTGCTCATCTAAATGCTTCTTGAATGTTGTGAGGGTTTTGTTCTTCAATTCAACCCATGTGGCCTCATTTGATGATCCTTCTAACATATCAAACCTCCTCACAACTGCAATTGTTTTCTTCACCAATATTGCCACCCCCTCCCTTTTTATCCCCCTCTCTCTATCTCGTCTGAAAACCCTGTAACCAGGAATGTCGAGCTGCCATTCCTGCCCTTCCTTCAGCCAAGGTTCAGTAATAGCTATGATATCATACGTGTCTATCTGCGCCCTCAGCTCATCTGCCTTATTCACTAGACTCCTTGCGTTGAAGTACATACCATTAAGCACTGCCAAACCCCCTTGTTGCCTAATTTCTAGCCTTTGTTTCCTCTGCCTTCCAAACTCACTTACTAATTCACTGGGCTGGATTTTCAATGACCTGTGTAGTCGGGTTTGGAGGCGTGTGGGGGGTTAAAGTTGCAGATTCGGGGGTCCCAACCCCATCCCGCCTCCACGCAATTTTGACAAAATGGGTCGCGGGTTTTCCCGACTCCGTCCCGCCTCCAAGAGGCGGGAGAGGCCATTAAAGCCCTTAACCAGCCCTAACTTGGCTCTGTAATGCCATTTTGAAACGTTTTAGCTAGTTTAACCCTTTTCTGACGTGATGCACGCCTGATGTGAAACACGCCAGTGAAACCTGGTGGGAGCACAAGTGGATAGCTGACTATCAGCTGCAGGTCCACTATTACAACGGAGATGTGATGAAGGTAGTAGTAGTATTAGGTCTGAAAGTCGCCTCTGCTGCTGCTGCATTGAATGTCTTCAGAGACTGCCTGGGAGGTCTCTCTCTCTCTCTCTCTCTCGATGCTGCTCATTTTGCATCCAGGTTCTCTCACAGCAAAGGCCAGGCAGTCTCTGACCTGCAATGCAGCAGCAATGATGACATCATCAGAGGCGACTTTCAGACTGAAACCACTAATTGGTTCATGGGTTCCCACATGCTGGAACTCAATTGCCCAATTAAGTGAAAATTGCATCAATCTCCCACATCCAATTGCAGTCGGGTGGATAACACGAAATGTGGATAACACGACACAAACCCGACCCCAAGACAAAATCCAGCCCAACAATTGTGTCCAATTCTGGGCACGGCAACTTCAGGAAGGATGTGAAGGCCTTAGAGAGAGTGCAGAAAAGATTTCCGAGAATGATTCCAGGAATGAGGGACTTCAGTTACGTTGATAGACTGGAGAAGCTGGGGTTGTCCTCCTCGGAGCAGAGAAGGTTGAAAGGAGATTTGATACAGGTGTTCAAAATCATGAGGGGTCTGGACAGAGTAGAGAGAGAGAGAAACTGCTCCCATTGGCGGAAGGGTCGAGAACCAGAGGACGCAGATCTAAGGGGCTGGATTTTCATTGACCCGTGGAGGTGGGTTTGGAGGCGTGTGGGGGGGTTAAAATTGCGAAAACTGGCGGGCGGGCACAAGTCCGCCTCCATCCCGCCTCCACGCAATTTTCATTAAATCGTGTCTGCTGGTCCCGACTCCGTCCCGCCTTTAAGAGACGGGATAGGCTGTTAAGGCCCTTAACAAGCACTAAATTGGCTCTATTATGCCATTTTGAAAGGCCTTTGTGATTTTAACCCTTGTTCTACGTGAAGCACGCCTGTTCTGAACCACGATTGTGAAACCTGGCGGGAGCACAAGTGGATAGCTGACTATCAGCTGCAGGTCCACTATTACAACAGAGAAGTAGTAGTAGGAATAGGGCTGCTGCTGGTCATTTTGCCTTCAGGTCCTCTCACAGCAACGGTTCTCTCTCTCTCTCTCCTCATTTTGCATCCAGGTCCTCTCACAGCAAAGGCCAGGCAGTCTCTGAAGACCTTCAATGCAGCAGCAATGATGACATCATCAGAGGCGACTTTCAGACTGAAACCACTAATTGGTTCATGGGTTGCCACATGCTGGAACTCAATTGCCCAATTAGGTGAATATCTCCCACATCCAATTGCAGTCGGGTGGATAACACGACCCCAACTCGCCCCAGTATCAAAATCCAGCCCACAGTCTCTGTCACAGGTGAGGCAGACGATGGTTGAAGGGGCGGGTGGGTGGGGTGCTTGGGTTGACGTGCGCTCCTTCCGCTCCTTGCGCTTGGCTTCCGCTTGCTCCTGGCGAAGAGACTCGAGGTGTTCGGCGCCTTCCCAGATGCTTCTTCTCCACTTTGTGCGGTCTTGGGCCGGGGATTCCCAGGTGTCGGTGGAGATGTTACACTTTTTCAAGGAGGCTTTGAGGGTGTCCTTGAAGTGTTTCCTCTGCCCACCTGGGGCTCTCTTGCCGTGTCGGAGCTCCGAGTAGAGCGCTCATTTTGGGAGTCTCGTATCGGGCATGCGGACGATGTGGCCCGTCCATCGGAGCTGATCGAGCGTGGTCAAAGCTTCGATGCTGGGGATGTCGGCCTGAGCGAGAACACTGACGTTGGTGCGCCTATCCTGCCAATGGATTTGCAGGATCTTGCGGAGGCAGCGTTGGTGGTACCTCTCCAGTGCTTTGAGGTGCCTGCTGTACATGGTCCATGTCTCTGAGGCATACAGCAGGGCGGGTATCACTAGTTAGGGGAGCAGACAGGCATTTCTGCGGCCGCAGACGTGACTCCAGGATGGTATGTTGCCTCCCTGGTGCCAGGGCCAAGGACGCCACTGAGCGGCTGCAGGACACTCTGAGGGAGGAGGGTGAACAGCCAGAGGTCGTGGTCCATAGCAGTATTAATGACATCGGTAGAAAGAGGGATGAGATCCTGCAGGCAGATTTTAGGGAGCTAGGAAGGAAATTATTAAGCAGGACCTCAAAGGTAGTAATCTCCGGATTACTCTCGGTGCCACGAACTAGTGAGTATAGAAATAGGAGGACAGAGCAGATGTATGCGTGGCTGGAGAGATGGTGCAGGAGGGAGGGCTTCAGCTTCCTGGGGCATTGGGACCGGTTCTGGAGGAGGTGAGACCTGTACAGGCCGAACAGGTTGCACCTCAACAGGGCCGGGACCGCTATCCTCTTGGGGGGTTTGCCAGTGCTGTTGGGGAGGGTTTAAAGTCATTGAGCACGGGGATAGAATCATAGAATCATCGAATGGTTACAGCACAGAAGGAGGCCATTCGCCCCGTCGAGCCCGTGCCGGCTCTCTGCAAGAGCACTTCAGCTAGTCCCACTCCCCCCGCCCTTTCCCCGTAGCCCTGCAATTTTTTTCCTTCAGGACTTGTGCCCGCCAGTTTTCGCAATTTTAACCCCCCACACGCCTCCAAACCCGCCTCCACAGGTCAATGAAAATCTAGCCCTGTAGGTCCCGCATTGGACTCATCAGTCACCTAATGTGGAAGCAAGTCATCCTCGGTTCCGAGGGACTGCCGAAGAAGAAGAAATAGGGGGCAACACGGTGGCATAGTGGTTAGCACTGTTACCTCACAGCGCCAGGGACCCGGGTTCGAATCCGGCTTCGGGTGACTGTCTGTGTGGAGATTGCACATTCTCCCCGTGTCTGCGTGGGTTTCCTCTGGGTGCTAAGGTTTCCTCCCACAGTCCAAAGATGTGCGGGTTAGGTTGATTTGGCTATGATAAATTGACCCTTAGTGTTAGGGGAATTAAATACGTGGGGTTACGGGGATAGGGTGGGATATGTGTCAGTGCAGGCTCGATGGGCCGAAATGGCCTCTATCTGCACTGTGGTGATTCTGTGATTGATTCTGTGAAGGAATCCCCTGCCACTTATTGCTTTCCCACTCTTCTTCCTCCCCCACTGTGCAGCTGAGCCACCCGTGGCGCTGCGGACTTGGCTCTGGCTGCACTCCCCAGAGGAACTCCCCAGAGAATACCGGTTAGAGAGCGAGATGCACTCAGGGGACTCCTGCACTACCTGCCTGGTCCTCCTTGTCTGTCTGATGGTCACCCGTTCCCTCTCTGCCTGCACGCTGTTAAGCTGTGGGGTGACCACCTCAACAACAACTTGTATTTATATAGCGTCTTTAACGTAGTATTTTAAGACAAAAAATTTGACACCGATCCACATAAGGATAAATTAGGGCAGGTGACCAAAAGCTTGGTCACAGAGGTAGGTTTTAAGGAGGAAAGAGAGGTAGCGAGGCAGAGAGGTTTAGGGAGGGAATTCCAGACCTTGGGTCCAGGCAACAGACGGCACGGCCACCAAAGGTTGAGCGATTACAATCAGGGATCCTCAAGAGGGCAGAATTAGAGGAGCGCAGATATCTCGGGGGGTTTATGGGAGATTACAGAGATAGGGAGTGGCGAGGCCATGGAGGGATTTGAAAACCAGGATGAGAATTTTGAAATCGAGGCGCTGCTTAACCGGGAGCCAATGTAGGTCAGCGAGCACAGGGGTGATGGGCGAACGGGACTTGGTACGAGTTAGGACACGGGCAGCCGAGTTTTGGATGACCTCAAGTTTACGTAGGGTGGAATAGAAACATAGAAACATAGAAGATAGGAGCAGGAGTAGGCCATTCGGCCCCTCGAGCCTGCTCCGCCATTCAATGAGATCATGGCTGATCATCCAAACTCAGTACCCTGTACCTGCCTTCTCCCCATATCCCTTGATCCCTTTAGCTTTAAGAAATATATCTAACTCATTCTTGAATATATTTAATGACTTGACCTCAACTACCTTCTGTGGTAGAGAATTCCACAGGTTCACCACTCTCTGGGTGAAGAAATTCTTCCTCATTTCTGTCCTAAATGGCTTACCCCTTATCCTTAGATTATGACCCCTGGTTCTGGACTCTCCGACCATCGGGAACATTCTTCCTGCATCTAGTTTGTCCCGACCTGTCAGAATTTTATATGTTTATGTGGGAGGCCGGCCAGGAGTGCGTTGGAAAAGTCAAGTCTAGAGGTAACAAAGGCATGGATGAGATTTCAGCAGCGGATGAGCAGAGGCAAGGGCAGAGACGGGCGATGTTACGGAGGTGGAAGTAGGCGGTCTTTGGTCGGAAGCTAATTTCAGGGTCAAATATGACACCAAGGTTGCCAACATGAAACATGCTGTCCACGTAGCTCTCAGCCTCGCGGATGCACCGCAGTGACGCCCAGCGGCTGCTCAAGCTCCGAAACCCGGAGCTCGAGCTCCTCCAGCTGACGACACTTCCTGCACATGTGGTTGTCCAGACACGGGAAAACTCCGGGATTGCCCACATGGCACAGGATGTGCATTCCAGGGGACTGAGGTGCCCTGCCATGCCTCGAATTATTAGACTACTAACTAAACTCCTCAGTTCAACCCACTACGGTAACTTAGAAAGAAAAAGGACAAAATCATTTACGCAAGTTTAACAAGAGCCACTGAGCGAGCGCTGCACTGTCGGAGGGGCAGTACTGAGGGAGCGCCGCACTGTCGGAGGGTCAGTACTGAGAGAGCGCGGCACTGTCGGAGGGTCAGTACTGAGGGAGCGCCGCACTGTCAGAGGGTCAGTACTGAGGGAGCGCTGCACTGTCGGAGGGGCAGTACTGAGGGAGCGCTGCACTGTCGGAGGGGCAGTACTGAGGGAGCGCTGCACTGTCGGAGGGGCAGTACTGAGGGAGAGCTGCACTGTCGGAGGGGCAGTACTGAGGCAACGCTGCACTGTCGGAGGGGCAGTACTGAGGGAGCGCAGCACTGTCGGAGGGGCAGTACTGAGGGAGCGCTGCACTATCGGAGGGGCAGTACTGAGGGAGCGCTGCACTGTCGGAGGGGCAGTACTGAGGGAGCGCTGCACTGTTGGAGGGGCAGTACTGAGGGAGTGCCGCACTGTCGGAGGGGCAGTACTGAGGGAGTGCTGCACTGTCGGAGGGGCAGTACTGAGGGAGTGCTGCACTGTCGGAGGGGCAGTACTGAGGGAGCGCTGCACTGTCGGAGGGGCAGTACTGAGGGAGCACTGCACTGTCGGAGGGGCAGTACTGAGGGAGCACTGCACTGTTGAGGGGCAGTACTGAGGGAGCGATGCACTGTCGGAGGGGCAGTACTGAGGGAAACCTGCACTGTCGGAGGGGCAGTACTGAGGGAAAGCTGCACTGTCGGAGGGGCAGTACTGAGGGAGCGCTGCACTGTCGGAGGGGCAGTATTGAGGGAGCGCTGCACTGTCGGAGGGGCAGTACTGAGGGAGCGCCGCACTGTCGGAGGGGCAGTACTGAGGGAGCGCTGCACTGTCGGAGGGGCAGTACTGAGGGAGCGCTGCACTGTCGGAGGGGCAGTACTGAGGGAGCGTTGCACTGTCGGAGGGGCAGTACTGAGGCAGCGCCGCACTGCCGGAGGGGCAGTACTGAGGGAGCTCTGCACTGTCGGAGGGGCAGTACTGAGGGAGCGCTACACTGTCGAAGGGGCAGTACTGAGGGAACGCTGCACTGTCGAAGGGGCAGTACTGAGGGAACGCTGCACTGTCGGAGGGGTAGTAGTGAGGGAGCACTGCACTGTCGGAGGGGCAGTACTGAGGGAGTGCTGCACTGTCGGAGGGGCAGTACTGAGGGAACGCTGCACTGTCGGAGGGGCAGTACTGAGGGAGCGCTGCACTGTCGGAGGGGCAGTACATAGGAAGCGCTGCACAGTCGGAGGGGCAGTACTGAGGGAGCGCCGAACTGTCGGACGGACAGTACTGAGGGAGCGCTGCACTGTCGGAGGGGCTGTACTGAGGCAGCGCCGCACTGTCGGAGGGGCAGTACTGAGGGTGCGCGGCACTGTCGGAGGGGCAGTACTGAGGGAGCGCCGCACTGTCAGAGGGGCAGTACTGAGGGAGCGCTGCACTGTCGGAGGGGCAGTACTGAGGGAGCGTTTCACTGTCAAAGGGGCAGTACTGAGGGAGCGCTGCACTGTCGGAGGGGCAGTACCGAGGGAGCACTGCACTGTCGGAGGGTCAGTACTGAGGGAGCGCCGCACTGTCGGAGGGGCAGTACTGAGGGAGCGCCGCACTGTCGGCGGGGCAGTACTGAGGGAGCGCTGCACTGTCAGAGGGGTAGTATTGAGGGAGTGCTGCACTGTCGGCGGGGCAGTACTGAGGGAGCGCCGCACTGTCGGAGGGGTAGTAGTGAGGGAGTGCTGCACTGTCGAAGGGGCAGTACTGAGGGGGCGCTGTACTGTCAGAGGGGCAGTACTGAGGGGGCGCTGTACTGTCAGAGGGGCAGTACTGAGGGAGCGCTGCACTGTCAGAGGGGTAGTATTGAGGGAGCGTTGCACTGTCGGATGGGGCAGTACTGAGGGAGCGCTGCACTGTCGAAGGGGCAGTACTGAGGGGGCACTGTACTGTCAGAGGGGCAGTGCTGAGGGAGCTCTACACTGTATCTAACCCGTGCTGTGCCTGCCCCTGGGAGCGCTCGATGCTGACACTGGGTATAAAGTGGGGGACACACTGTCAGGGTAATGTACAGGGAGCTCTACACTGTATCTAACCCGTGCTGTACCTGCTCTGGGAGCGCACGATGCTGACACTGGGTATAAAGTGGGAGGCACACTGTCAGGGTAATGTAGAGGGAGATCTACACTGTATGTAACCCTTGCTGTACCTGCCCTGGGAGCGCTCGATGCTGACACTGGGTATAAAACGGGGGGACACACTGTCAGGGTAATGTAGAGGGAGCTCTGCACTGTATCTAACCTGTGCTGTAGCTGCCCTGGGAGCGTTCGATGCTGACACTGGGTATAAAGTGGGGGACACACTGTCTGGGGTAATGTAGAGGGAGCTCTACACTGTATCTAACCCGTGCTGTACCTCCCCCTGGGAGTGTTCGATGCTGACACTGGGTATAAAGTGGGGGACACACTGTCTAGGGTAATGTAGAGGGAGCTCTACACTGTATCTAACCCGTGCTGTACCTGCCCCTGGGAGCGCTCGATGCTGACACTGGGTATAAAGTGGGGGGGACACTGTCTGGGGTAATGTAGAGGGAGCTCTACACTGTATCTAACCCGTGCTGTACCTGCCCTGGGAGCGCTCGATGCTGACACTGGGTATAAAGTGGGGGACACACTGTCAGGGTAATGTCGAGGGAGCTCTACACTGTATCTAACCCGTGCTGTACCTGCCCTGGGAGCGCTCGATGCTGACACTGGGTATAAAGTGGGGGACACACTGTCAGGGTAATGTAGAGGGAGCTCTACACTGTATCTAACCCGTGCTGTACCTGCCCTGGGAGCGCTCGATGCTGACACTGGGTATAAAGTGGGGAGACACACTGTCAGGGTAATGTAGAGGGAGCTCTACACTGTATCTAACCCGTGCTGTACCTGCCCTGGGAGCGCTCGATGCTGACACTGGGTATAAAGTGGGGACACACTGTCAGGGTAATGTAGAGGGAGCTCTACACTGTATCTAACCCGTGCTGTACCTGCCCTGGGAGCGCTCGATGCTGACACTGGGTATAAAGTGGGGACACACTGTCAGGGTAATGTAGAGGGAGCTCTACACTGTATCTAACCCGTGCTGTACCTGCCCGGGAGCGCTCGATGCTGACACTGGGTATAAAGTGGGGGACACACTGTCAGGGTAATGTAGAGGGAGCTCTACACTGTATCTAACCCGTGCTGTACCTGCCCCGGGAGCGCTCGATGCTGACACTGGGTATAAAGTGGGGACACACTGTCAGGGTAATGTAGAGGGAGCTCTACACTGTATCTAACCCGTGCTGTACCTGCCCTGGGAGCGCTCGATGCTGACACTGGGTATAAAGTGGGGACACACTGTCAGGGTAATGTAGAGGGAGCTCTACACTGTATCTAACCCATGCTGTACCTGCCCCGGAAGCGCTCGATGCTGACACTGGGTATAAAGTGGGGGACACACAGTCAGGGTAATGTAGAGGGAGCTCTACACTGTATCTAACCCGTGCTGTACCTGCCCCGGGAGCACTCGATGCTGACACTGGGTATAAAGTGGGGAGACACACTGTCAGGGTAATGTAGAGGGAGCTCTACACTGTATCTAACCCGTGCTGTACCTGCCCCGGGAGCGCTCGATGTTGATTGAAATGCGGTTCACTCATCGCTGGATCCTTTCCCAGATGTGAGACATTCTGAAACAGAACCAGATCTCACATCAAGCCTGTTGCTTCACCCTGAAGGAATGAGATATGCCGTGTATTATTACAGTGAACTGGCAGGAGATGCCTGTGCCTAGACGCTATGGTGCCAAGGCGTGGGCAGTCTCTGAGCCCTTCAGGCTGCGGGCAGCTCAAACAGTCTGAAGAGATAGAGTTGTCAGGGGAGGGTGGAGTGGAGAAGGAACAGGAGGAGGCTTTTCAGCCCCTTGAGCCTGTTACACAGGAACAGGAGGAGGCCATTCAGCCCCTCGAGACTGTTACACAGGAACAGGAGTAGGCCCATTCAGCCCCTCGAGCCTGTTACACAGGAACAGGAGGAGGCCATTCAGCCCCTCGAGCCTGTTACACAGGAACAGGAGGAGGCCATTCAGCCCCTCAAGTCTGTTACACAGGACCCGGAGGAGGCCATTCAGCCCCTCGAGCCTGTTACACAGGAACAGGAGGAGGCCATTCAGCCCCTCGAGTCTGTTACACAGGACCCGGAGGAGGCCATTCAGCCCCTCGAGCCTGTTACGCAGGAACAGGAGGAGGCAATTCAGCCCCTCGAGCCTGTTCCACCATTCACATAGATCATGGCTGATCTGTATCTTAACTCCATTTATCTGCCTTGGTTCCGTAACCCTTAATAACCTTAGCCAAAAAAAATCTATTGATCTCAGCATTGAAAATTTCAATAGACCCCCAGGGCGGCAGGGGGAGGGGAGGGATTTAGGGGGAGGGGAGAGAAGGGGGTGGAGCGGGGAGGGGGAAGGGGGAGGGGAGGGGTCGGTGGAGGGGCAGGGAGGGTGAAAGATGGATGGGGAAGTGTTGGGGAGGTGCGGGGCGAGGAGGGGCTGGGGCGTGGAGGGAGAAGGGGAGGGGAGGTGGAGGGGAGAGATTGGGGGAGGGGCAAGGAGAGGAGGGGGTGGGGCGGGGAGGGGGAAGGGAACGGGAGCAGTTGGGGAGGGGGAAGGGGACGGGAGGGGGTGGGGCAGGGTGGGGGAAGGGAACGGGAGGGGTTGGAGGAGGGGCGGGGAGAGGAGGGGGATGGGCGGGGTGTGGGAAGGGGACGGGAGGGGCGGGAAGAGGAGGGGAAGGGGACGGGAGGGGTTGGGGAGGGGCGGGGAGAGGAGGGGTGGGGCAGGGAGGGGGAAGGGGACGGGAGGGATTGGGGGAGGGGTGGGGAAAGGAGGGGGTGGAGGGGGAAGGGGATGGGAGGGGTTGGGGGAGGGGTGGGGAGAGGAGGGGGTGGGGAGAGGAGGGAATGGGGCAGGGAGGGGGGACAGGAGGGGTTGGGGGAGGAGTGGGGAGAGGAGGGGTTGGGGGAGGTGTGGGGAGAGGAGGGGTTGGGGGAGGGAGAGTGAAGGATGGATGGGGAGGGGGAGGGGGAGGGGGAAGGGGGAGGGGAGAAGGTGGGGAGAGGAGGGGGTGGGGCAGTGAGGGTGAAGGATGGATGGGGGAGGGGGAGGGGGAAGGGGGAGGGGAGGCGGTGGGGAGAGGAGGGGGGTGGGGCAGTGAGGGTGAAGGATGGATGGGGAGGGGGAAGGGGGAGGGGGAGGGGGAGGGGGATTGGTGGGGCCAGTTTTTCACATTCCAGGCTCGGCGATAACACGCCAAGTGGCACTGACTGCGCCCGGCTGTTTAAAGAGTGATTGCACATTGTTTCCCCCCTTCCCTCCCCCCCCCCGAACAAGGGGATCAGTCGGGAGAACAAGCAAAGTGGTGTTGGCGGGTGGGGGGGGGCCGGGGGGATAGCACAACGGGAGCGGACGAACGATCACAGAGGAGCTGGTCAATCCTGGTATCACTCTCAGTCATCCAAGGGAGAGAGAGAGAGAGACGGAGAGCGAGAGAGGGAGAGAGAGGGAGAGACAGAGAGAGAGAGACAGCGAGAGGGAGAGACAGAGAGACAGAGATGGAGAGAGAGCGAGAGAGAGAGACAGAGAGAGAGAGAGAGACAGAGACAGAGAGACAGAGAGAGAGAGAGACAGAGAGAGAGAGAGACAGAGAGAGAGAGAGACAGATAGAGAGACAGAGAGAGAGAGACAGAGAGGGCGAGAGACAGCGAAAGAGAGAGAGACAGAGAGCGAGAGAGAGGGAGAGACAGAGAGAAAGAGACAGAGAGAAAGACAGAGAGCGAGAGACAGCGAGAGGGAGAGACAGAGAGAGGGAAACAGATAGAGACAGGGCGAGAGACAGCGAAAGAGAGAGAGAGACAGAGAGCGAGAGACAGCGAGAGGGAGAGACACAGAGAGAGAGACAGATAGAGACAGAGCGAGAGACGGCGAGAGAGAGAGAGAGGTACAGAGAGCGAGAGACAGCGAGAGGGAGAGACAGAGAGAGAGAGACAGAGAGAGACAGAGAGCGAGAGAGAGACAGAGAGAGAGACAGATAGAGACAGAGCGAGAGACGGCGAGAGAGAGAGACAGAGAGAGAGAGAGAGAGAGACAGAGAGAGAGACAGCGAGAGGGAGAGACAGAGAGAAAGAGAGACAGAGAGAGAGAGAGAGAGAGAGACAGAGAGAGACACATAGAGAGAGAGAGCGCGAGAGACAGAGAGCTGCAGAGAGTGAGGGAGAGGATGGTAAGCCGGTGAAAGGTCAGAGGCTGACTCGGTTGTATGCTGTGTCTGTCTCGCTGGCAGTGTGACTCAGATCCTCATTCTAACCTCTCGCCGTAAGAGAGAAGGAAGATAAAGCGTGAAGACTCTGTGCGCTCCGCTCAACCCCAGCCTGCCTGTCTGTCTGTGTGCGGTGGGCTCACATTCAATAAGCTGACATTCCTGCCCACTGACTCATGGCAGCACAGGCAGTGTCTGCCAGTGACCCAGGCCCCAACTTGGCCAGAATTCCCGGCATCATTCCCACTCACCCGTTTCCAGCAATTGGAAGTGTCATTAATCACTGAGTGATTTCTCTGCAACAGTTCCACACACACTGACTCTCACTGGGGTACGGGTTCCACAGACACTGACTCTCACTGGGGTACGGGTTCCACACACACTGACTCTCACTGGGGTACGGGTTCCACAGACACTGACTCTCACTGGGGTACGGGTTCCACACACACTGACTCTCACTGGGGTACGGGTTCCACAGACACTGACTCTCACTGGGGTACAGTGCCACAGACACTGACTCTCACTGGGTACGGGTTCCACAGACACTGACTCTCACGGGGGTACGGGTTCCACACACACTGACTCTCACTGGGGTACGGGTTCCACACACACTGACTCTCACTGGGGTACGGGATCCACAGACACTGACTCTCACTGGGGTACAGTTCCACAGACACTGACACTCACTGGGGTACAGTTCCACACACACTGACTCTCACTGGGGTATGGGTTCCACAGGCACTGACTCTCACTGGGGTACGGTTTCCACAGACACTGACTCTCACTGGGGTACGGGTTCCACAGACACTGACTCTCACTGGGGTACGGGTTCCACACACACTGACTCTCACTGGGGTACGGGTTCCACAGACACTGACTCTCACGGGGGTACGGGTTCCACACACACTGACTCTCACTGGGGTACAGTTCCACACACACTGACTCTCACTGGGGTACGGGTTCCACAGACACTGACTCTCACTGGGGTACGGGTTACACACACACTGACTCTCACTGGGGTACGGGTTCCACACACACTGACTCTCACTGGGGTACGGGTTCCACAGACACTGACTCTCAGTGGGGTACGGGTTCCACAGACACTGACTCTCACTGGGGTACGGGTTCCACAGACACTGACTCTCACTGGGGTACAGTTCCACAGACACTGACTCTCACTGGGGTACAGTTTCACAGACACTGACTCTCACTGGGGTACGGGTTCCACAGACACTGACTCTCACTGGGGTACGGGTTCCACAGATACTGACTCTCACTGGGGTACAGTTCCACAGACACGGACTCTCACTGGGGTACGGGTTCCACACACACTGACTCTCACTGGAGTAGGGTTCCACACACACTGACTCTCACTGGGGTACAGTTCCACACACACTGACTCTCACTGGGGTACGGGTTCCACAGACACTGACTCTCACTGGGGTACGGGTTACACACACACTGACTCTCACTGGGGTACGGGTTCCACACACACTGACTCTCACTGGGGTACGGGTTCCACAGACACTGACTCTCAGTGGGGTACGGGTTCCACAGACACTGACTCTCACTGGGGTACGGGTTCCACAGACACTGACTCTCACTGGGGTACGGGTTCCATAGACACTGACTCTCACTGGGGTACGGATTCCACAGACACTGACTCTCACTGGGGTACGGGTTCCACAGACACTGACTCTCACTGGGGTACGGGTTCCACAGAGACTGAATCTCACTGGGGTACGGGTTCCACAGACACTGACTCTCCCTGCGGTACGGGTTCCACAGACACTGACTCTCACCGGGGTACAGTTACACAGACACTGACTCTCACTGGGGTGCGGGTTCCACAGACACTGACTCTCACTGGGGTACAGGTTCCACAGACATTGACTCTCACTGGGGTACGGGTTCCACAGACACTGACTCTCACTGGGGTATGGGTTCCACAGACAATGACTCTCACTGGGGTACGGGTCCCACAGACACTGACTCTCACTGGGGTACGGGTTCCACAGACACTGACTCTCACCGGGGTACAGTTCCACAGTCACTGACTCTCACTGGGGTACGGGTTCCACAGACACTGACTCTCACTGGGGTACGGGTTCCACAGACACTGACTCTCACTGGGGGACAGTTCCACAGACACTGACTCTCACTGGGGTACGGGTTCCACACACACTGACTCTCACTGGGGTACGGGTTCCACAGACACTGACTCTCACTGGGGTACGGGTTCCACAGACACTGACTCTCACTGGGGTACGGGTCCCACAGACACTGACTCTCACTGGGGTACGAGTTCCACAGACACTGACTCTCACTGGGGTACAGTTCCACAGACACTGACTCTCACCGGGGTACAGTTCCACACACACTGACACTCACTGGGGTACGGGTTCCACACACACTGACTCTCACTGGGGTACGGGTTCCACACTCACTGACTCTCACTGGGGTACGGGTTCCACAGACAATGACTCTCACTGGGGTATGGGTTCCACAGGCACTGACTCTCACTGGGGTACAGTTCCACAGACACTGACTCTCACTGGGGTACGGGTTCCACAGACACTGACTCTCACTGGGGTACAGGCTCCACAGACACTGACTCTCACTGGGATATGGGTTCCACAGACACTGATTCTCACTGGGGTACAGTTCCACACACACTGACTCTCACTGGGGTATGTGTTCCACAGACACTGACTCTCACTGGGGTACGGGTTGCACAGACACTGACTGTCACTGGGGTACGGGTTCCACAGACACTGACTCTCACTGGGGTACGGGTTCCACAGACACTGACTCTCACTGGGGTACGAGTTGCACGGACACTGACTCTCACTGGGGTACGGGTTCGACAGACACTGACTCTCACTGGGGTACGAGTTGCTCAGACACTGACTCTCACTGGGTTACAGGCTCCACAGACACTGACTCTCACTGGGGTACAGTTCCACAGACACTGACTCTCACCGGGATACGAGTTGCACAGACACTGACACTCTCTCTGGGTTACAGTTCCACACACACTGACTCTCACTGGGACACGGGTTCCACAGACACTGACTCTCACTGGGGTATGGGTTCCACAGACACTGACTCTCACTGGGGTACAGTTCCACACACACTGACTCTCACTGGGACACGGGTTCCACAGACACTGACTCTCACTGGGGTATGGGTTCCACAGACACTGACTCTCACTGGGGTATTGGTTCCACAGGCACTGACTCTCACTGGGGTACAGGCTCCACAGACACTGACTCTCACTGGGGTACAGTGCCACAGACACTGACTCTCACTGGGGTACGTGTTCCACAGACACTGACTCTCACTGGTGGTACGGGTCCCACAGACACTGACTCTCACTGGGGTACGGGTTCCACAGACACTGACTCTCACTGGGGTACAGGCTCCACAAACACTGACTCTCACTGGGGTACAGTTCCACAGACACTGACTCTCACTGGGGTACGGGTTCCACAGACACTGACTCTCACTGGGGTACAGGCTCCACAGACACTGACTCTCACTGGGGTACAGTTCCACAGACACTGACTCTCACTGGGGTACAGTTCCACAGACACTGACTCTCACTGGGGTATGGTTTCCACAGACACTGACTCTCACTGGGGTACGGTTCCACAGACACTGACTCTCACTGGGGTACAGGTCCACAGACACTGACTCTCATTGTGGTACGGGTTCCACAGACACTGACTCTCACTGGGGTACGGGTTCCACAGACACTGACTCTCACTGGGGTACGGGTTCCACATACACTGACTCTCACTGTGGTACGGGTTCCACACATACTGACTCTCACTGGGATACGGGTTCCACAGACACTGACTCTCACTGGGGTACGGGTTCCACAGACACTGACTCTCACTGGGGTATGGGTTCCACAGACACTGACTCTCACTGGGGTACGAGTTCCACAGACACTGACTCTCACTGGGGTACAGTTCCACAGACACTGACTCTCACCGGGGTACAGTTCCACACACACTGACTCTCACTGGGGTACAGTTCCACAGACACTGACTCTCATTGGGGTACGGGTTCCACACACACTGACTCTCACTGGGGTACGTGTTCCACACACACTGACTCTCACTGGGGTACGGGTTCCACAGACACTGACTCTCACTGGGGTACGGGTTCCACAGGCACTGACTCTCATTGGGTTACAGGCTCCACAGACACGGACTCTCACTGGGGTACGGGTTCCACTCACACTGACTCTCACTGGAGTAGGGTTCCACACACACTGACTCTCACTGGGGTAAGGGTTCCACAGACACTGACTCTCACTGGGGTACGGGTTCCACAGACACTGACTCTCACTGGGGTACGGGTTCCACAGACACTGACTCTCACTGGGGTACGGGTCCCACAGACACTGACTCTCACTGGGGTACGGGTTCCACAGACACTGACTCTCACTGGGGTACGGGTTCCACAGAGACTGACTCTCACTGGGGTACGGGTTCCACACACACTGACTCTCACTGGGGTACTGGTTCCACAGACACTGAGTCTCACTGGGGTACGGGTTCCATAGACACTGACTCTCACTGGGGTACAGTTCCACAGAAACTGACTCTCACTGGGGTACGGGTTCCACAGACACTGACTCTCACTGGGGTACGGGTTCCATAGACACTGACTCTCACTGGGGTACAGTTCCACAGACACTGACTCTCACTGGGGTACGGGTTCCACAGACACTGACTCTCACTGGGGTACGGGTTCCACAGACACTGACTCTCACTGGGGTACGGGTTCCACAGACACTGACTCTCACTGGGGTACGGATTCCACAGACACTGACTGTCCCTGCGGTACGGGTTCCACAGACACTGACTCTCACCGGGGTACAGTTACACAGACACTGACTCTCACTGGGTACGGGTTCCACAGACACTGACTCTCACTGGGGTACAGGTTCCACAGACACTGACTCTCACTGGGGTACGGGTTCCACACTCACTGACTCTCACTGGGGTACGGGTTCCACAGACAATGACTCTCACTGGGGTAAGGGTCCCACAGACACTGACTCTCACTGGGGTACGGGTTCCACAGACACTGACTCTCACCGGGGTACAGTTCCACAGACACTGACTCTCACTGGGGTACAGGTCCCACAGTCACTGACTCTCACTGGGGTACGGGTTCCACAGACACTGACTCTCACTGGGGTACGGGTCCCACAGACACTGACTCTCACTGGGGTATGGGTTCCACAGACACTGACTCTCACTGGGGTACGGGTCCCACAGACACTGACTCTC
Organism: Squalus acanthias; assembly: GCA_030390025.1. Lineage (NCBI taxonomy): Eukaryota > Metazoa > Chordata > Chondrichthyes > Squaliformes > Squalidae > Squalus > Squalus acanthias. The sequence goes on along the minus strand of JASTWF010001222.1, from coordinate 53,891 downwards.
ACTGGGGTACGAGTTCCACAGACACTGACTCTCACTGGGGTATAGTTCCACAGACACTGACTCTCACCGGGGTACAGTTCCACACACACTGACACTCACTGGGGTACGGGTTTCACACACACTGACTCTCACTGGGGTACGGGTTCCACACTCACTGACTCTCACTGGGGTACGGGTTCCACAGACAATGACTCTCACTGGGGTATGGGTTCAACAGGCACTGACTCTCACTGGGTTACAGGCTCCACAGACACTGACTCTCACTGGGGTACAGTTCCACAGACACTGACTCTCACTGGGGTACGGGTTCCACAGACACTGACTCTCACTGGGGTACAGGCTCCACAGACACTGACTCTCACTGGGGTACGGGTTCCACACACACTGACTCTCACTGGGGTACGGGTTCCACACACACTGACTCTCACTGGGGTATGGGTTCCACAGACACTGACTCTCACTGGGGTACAGTTCCACAGACACTGACTCTCACTGGGGTACAGTTCCACAGACACTGATTCTGACTGGGGTACAGTTCCACAGACACTGACTCTCACTGGGGTATAGTTCCACAGACACTGACTCTCAGTGGGGTACGGATTCCACAGACACTGACTGTCACTGGGGTACGGGTTCCACAGACACTGACTCTCACTGGGGTACGGGTTCAACAGACACTGACTCTCACTGGGGTACGAGTTGCACGGACACTGACTCTCACTGGGGTACGGGTTCGACAGACACTGACTCTCACTGGGGTACGAGTTGCTCAGACACTGACTCTCACTGGGTTACAGGCTCCACAGACACTGACTCTCACTGGGGTACGAGTTGCACAGACACTGACTCTCTCTGGGGTACAGTTCCACACACACTGACTCTCACTGGGACACGGGTTCCACAGACACTGACTCTCACTGGGGTATGGGTTCCACAGACACTGACTCTCACTGGGGTATGGGTTCCACAGGCACTGACTCTCACTGGGGTACAGGCTCCACAGACACTGACTCTCACTGGGGTACAGTGCCACAGACACTGACTCTCACTGGTGGTACGGGTCCCACAGACACTGACTCTCACTGGGGTACGGGTTCCACAGACACTGACTCTCACTGGGGTACAGGCTCCACAGACACTGACTCTCACTGGGGTACAGTTCCACAGACACTGACTCTCACTGGGGTACAGTTCCACAGACACTGACTCTCACTGGGGTACGGGTTCCACACACACTGACTCTCACTGGGGTACGGGTTCCACACATACTGACTCTCACTGGGATACGGGTTCCACGGACACTGACTCTCACTGGGGTACGGGTTCCACAGACACTGACTCTCACTGGGGTATGGGTTCCACAGACACTGACTCTCACTGGGGTACGAGTTCCACAGACACTGACTCTCACTGGGGTACAGTTCCACAGACACTGACTCTCACTGTGGTACGGGTTCCACACATACTGACTCTCACTGGGATACGGGTTCCACAGACACTGACTCTCACTGGGGTACGGGTTCCACAGACACTGACTCTCACTGGGGTATGGGTTCCACAGACACTGACTCTCACTGGGGTACGAGTTCCACAGACACTGACTCTCACTGGGGTACAGTTCCACAGACACTGACTCTCACCGGGGTACAGTTCCACACACACTGACTCTCACTGGGGTACAGTTCCACAGACACTGACTCTCACTGGGGTACGGGTTCCACACGACACTGACTCTCACTGGGGTACGTGTTCCACACACACTGACTCTCACTGGGGTACGGGTTCCACAGACACTGACTCTCACTGGGGTACGGGTTCCACAGGCACTGACTCTCATTGGGTTACAGGCTCCACAGACACGGACTCTCACTGGGGTACGGGTTCCACTCACACTGACTCTCACTGGAGTAGGGTTCCACACACACTGACTCTCACTGGGGTAAGGGTTCCACAGACACTGACTCTCACTGGGGTACGGGTTCCACAGACACTGACTCTCACTGGGGTACGGGTTCCACAGACACTGACTCTCACTGGGGTACGGGTCCCACAGACACTGACTCTCACTGGGGTACGGGTTCCACAGACACTGACTCTCACTGGGGTACGGGTTCCACAGAGACTGACTCTCACTGGGGTACGGGTTCCACACACACTGACTCTCACTGGGGTACTGGTTCCACAGACACTGAGTCTCACTGGGGTACGGGTTCCATAGACACTGACTCTCACTGGGGTACAGTTCCACAGAAACTGACTCTCACTGGGGTACGGGTTCCACAGACACTGACTCTCACTGGGGTACGGGTTCCATAGACACTGACTCTCACTGGGGTACAGTTCCACAGACACTGACTCTCACTGGGGTACGGGTTCCACAGACACTGACTCTCACTGGGGTACGGGTTCCACAGACACTGACTCTCACTGGGGTACGGGTTCCACAGACACTGACTCTCACTGGGGTACGGATTCCACAGACACTGACTGTCCCTGCGGTACGGGTTCCACAGACACTGACTCTCACCGGGGTACAGTTACACAGACACTGACTCTCACTGGGTTCGGGTTCCACAGACACTGACTCTCACTGGGGTACAGGTTCCACAGACACTGACTCTCACTGGGGTACGGGTTCCACACTCACTGACTCTCACTGGGGTACGGGTTCCACAGACAATGACTCTCACTGGGGTAAGGGTCCCACAGACACTGACTCTCACTGGGGTACGGGTTCCACAGACACTGACTCTCACCGGGGTACAGTTCCACAGACACTGACTCTCACTGGGGTACAGGTCCCACAGTCACTGACTCTCACTGGGGTACGGGTTCCACAGACACTGACTCTCACTGGGGTACGGGTTCCACACACACTGACTCTCACTGGGGTATGGGTTCCACAGACACTGACTCTCACTGGGGTACGGGTCCACAGACACTGACTCTCACTGGGGTACGAGTTCCACAGACACTGACTCTCACTGGGGTATAGTTCCACAGACACTGACTCTCACCGGGGTACAGTTCCACACACACTGACACTCACTGGGGTACGGGTTTCACACACACTGACTCTCACTGGGGTACGGGTTCCACACTCACTGACTCTCACTGGGGTACGGGTTCCACAGACAATGACTCTCACTGGGGTATGGGTTCAACAGGCACTGACTCTCACTGGGTTACAGGCTCCACAGACACTGACTCTCACTGGGGTACAGTTCCACAGACACTGACTCTCACTGGGGTACGGGTTCCACAGACACTGACTCTCACTGGGGTACAGGCTCCACAGACACTGACTCTCACTGGGGTACGGGTTCCACACACACTGACTCTCACTGGGGTACGGGTTCCACACACACTGACTCTCACTGGGGTATGGGTTCCACAGACACTGACTCTCACTGGGGTACAGGTTCCACAGACACTGACTCTCACTGGGGTACAGTTCCACAGACACTGAATCTGACTGGGGTACAGTTCCACAGACACTGACTCTCACTGGGGTATAGTTCCACAGACACTGACTCTCAGTGGGGTACGGATTCCACAGACACTGACTGTCACTGGGGTACGGGTTCCACAGACACTGACTCTCACTGGGGTACGGGTTCAACAGACACTGACTCTCACTGGGGTACGAGTTGCACGGACACTGACTCTCACTGGGGTACGGGTTCGACAGACACTGACTCTCACTGGGGTACGAGTTGCACAGACACTGACTCTCTCTGGGGTACAGTTCCACACACACTGACTCTCACTGGGACACGGGTTCCACAGACACTGACTCTCACTGGGGTATGGGTTCCACAGACACTGACTCTCACTGGGGTATGGGTTCCACAGGCACTGACTCTCACTGGGGTACAGGCTCCACAGACACTGACTCTCACTGGGGTACAGTGCCACAGACACTGACTCTCACTGGTGGTACGGGTCCACAGACACTGACTCTCACTGGGGTACGGGTTCCACAGACACTGACTCTCACTGGGGTACAGGCTTCCACAGACACTGACTCTCACTGGGGTACAGGTTCCACAGACACTGACTCTCACTGGGGTACAGTTCCACAGACACTGACTCTCACTGGGGTACGGGTTCCACACACACTGACTCTCACTGGGGTACGGGTTCCACACATACTGACTCTCACTGGGATACGGGTTCCACGGACACTGACTCTCACTGGGGTACGGGTTCCACAGACACTGACTCTCACTGGGGTATGGGTTCCACAGACACTGACTCTCACTGGGGTACGAGTTCCACAGACACTGACTCTCACTGGGGTACAGTTCCACAGACACTGACTCTCACTGGGGTACAGTTCCACACACACTGACTCTCACTGGGGTACAGTTCCACAGACACTGACTCTCACTGGGGTACGGGTTCCACACACACTGACTCTCACTGGGGTACGTGTTCCACACACACTGACTCTCACTGGGGTACGGGTTCCACAGACACTGACTCTCACTGGGGTACGGGTTCCACAGGCACTGACTCTCATTGGGTTACAGGCTCCACAGACACTGACTCTCACTGGGGTACAGTTCCACAGACACTGACTCTCACTGTGGTATGGGTTCCACAGACACTGACTCTCACTGGGGTACGGGTTCCACACACACTGACTCTCACTGGGGTACGGGTTCCACACATACTGACTCTCACTGTGATACGGGTTCCACAGACACTGACTCTCACTGGGGTAAGGGGTCCACAGACACTGACTCTCACTGGGGTACAGTTTCCACAGACACTCACTCTCACTGGGGTACGGGTTCCACAGACACTGACTCTCACTGGGGTACGGGTTCCACAGACACTGACTCTTGCTGGATTCTGGGTTCCACAGACACTGACTCTCACTGGGGTACAGTACCACACACACTGACTCTCACTGGGGTACGGGTTCCACAGACACTGACTCTCACTGGGGTACGGGTTCCACAGACAGTGACTCTCACTGGGGTACGGGTTCCACAGACACTGACTCTCACTGGAGTACAGTTCCACACACACAGACTCTCCCTGGGACACGGGTTCCACAGACACTGACTCTCACTGGGACACGGGTTCCACAGACACTGTCTCTCACTGGGGTATGGGTTCCACAGGCACTGACTCTCACTGGGGTACAGGCTCCACAGACACTGACTCTCACTGGGGTACGGATTCCACAGACACTGACTCTCACTAGGGTACGGGTCCCACAGACACTGACTCTCACTGGGGTACGGGTTCCACAGACACTGACTCTCACTGGGGTACGGATTCCACAGACACTGACTCTCACTAGGGTACGGGTCCCACAGACACTGACTCTCACTGGGGTACAGGCTCCACAGACACTGACTCTCACTGGGGTACGGATTCCACAGACACTGACTCTCACTAGGGTACGGGTCCCACAGACACTGACTCTCACTGGGGTACAGGCTCCACAGACACTGACTCTCACTGGGGTATGGGTTCCACAGACACTGATTCTCAGTGGGGTACAGTTCCACAGACACTGACTCTCACTGGGGTATGGGTACAACAGACACTGACTCTCACTGAGGTACGGGTTCCACAGAAACTGATTCTCACTGGGGTACGGGTTCCACAGACACTGACTCTCACTGGGGTACGGGTTCCACAGACACTGACTCTCACTGGGGTACGAGTTGCACGGACACTGACTCTCACTGGGGTACGGGTTCCACAGACACTGACTCTCACTGGGGTACGAATTGCACGGACACTGACTCTCACTGGGTTACAGGCTCCACAGACACTGACTCTCACTGGGGTACAGTTCCACAGAGACTGACTCTCACTGGGGTACCGGTTCCACACACACTGACTTTCACTGGGGTACGGGTTCCACAGACACTGACTCTCACTGGGGTACGGGTTCCATAGACACTGACTCTCACTGGGGTACAGTTCCACAGAAACTGACTCTCACTGGGGTACGGGTTCCACAGACACTGACTCTCACTGGGGTACGGGTTCCATAGACACTGACTCTCACTGGGGTACAGTTCCACAGACACTGACTCTCACTGGGGTACGGGTTCCACAGACACTGACTCTCACTGGGGTACGGGTTCCACAGACACTGACTCTCACTGGGGTACGGGTTCCACAGACACTGACTCTCACTGGGGTACGGATTCCACAGACACTGACTCTCCCTGCGGTACGGGTTCCACAGACACTGACTCTCACCGGGGTACAGTTACACAGACACTGACTCTCACTGGGTTCGGGTTCCACAGACACTGACTCTCACTGGGGTACAGGTTCCACAGACACTGACTCTCACTGGGGTACGGGTTCCACAGACACTGACTCTCACTGGGTTTACGGGTTCCACAGACAATGACTCTCACTGGGGTACGGGTCCCACAGACACTGACTCTCACTGGGGTACGGGTTCCACAGACACTGACTCTCACCGGGGTACAGTTCCACAGACACTGACTCTCACTGGGGTACAGGTCCCACAGTCACTGACTCTCACTGGGGTACGGGTTCCACAGACACTGACTCTCACTGGGGTACGGGTTCCACACACACTGACTCTCACTGGGGTATGGGTTCCACAGACACTGACTCTCACTGGGGTACGGGTCCCACAGACACTGACTCTCACTGGGGTACGAGTTCCACAGACACTGACTCTCACTGGGGTACAGTTCCACAGACACTGACTCTCACCGGGGTACAGTTCCACACACACTGACACTCACTGGGGTACGGGTTCCACACACACTGACTCTCACTGGGGTACGGGTTCCACACTCACTGACTCTCACTGGGGTACGGGTTCCACACACACTGACTCTCACTGGGGTACGGGTTCCACACACACTGACTCTCACTGGGTACAGGCTCCACAGACACTGACTCTCACTGGGGTACAGTTCCACAGACACTGACTCTCACTGGGGTACGGGTTCCACAGACACTGACTCTCACTGGGGTACAGGGCTCCACAGACACTGACTCTCACTGGGGTACGGGATTCCACAGACACTGACTCTCACTGGGGTACTGGGTTCCACAGACACTGACTCTCACTGGGGTACAGTTCCACAGACACTGACTCTCACTGGGGTACAGTTTCACAGACACTGACTCTCACTGGGGTACGGGTTCCACAGACACTGACTCTCACTGGGGTACGGGTTCCACAGACACTGACTCTCACTGGGGTACAGTTCCACAGACACTGACTCTCACTGGGGTACGGGTTCCACAGACACTGACTCTCACTGGAGTACGGGTTCCACAGACACTGACTCTCACTGGGGTACAGGTTCCACACACACTGACTCTCACTGGGGTACGGGTTCCACAGACACTGACTCTCACTGGGGTACGGATTACACAGACACTGACTCTCACTGGGGTACGGGTTCCACAGACACTGACTCTCACTGGGGTACGGTTCCACAGACACTGACTCTCACTGGGGTACGGGTTCCACAGACACTGACTCTCACTGGGGTACGGGTTCCACAGACACTGACTCTCACTGGGGTACGGGTTCCACAGACACTGACTCTCACTGGGGTACGGTTCCACAGACACTGACTCTCACTGGGGTACGGGTTCCACAGACACTGACTCTCACTGGGGTACGGGTTCCACAGACACTGACTCTCACTGGGGTACGGGTTCCACAGACACTGACTCTCACTGCGGTACGGGTTCCACAGACACTGACTCTCACTGGGGTACAGGTTACACAGACACTGACTCTCACTGGGGTGCGGTTCCACAGACACTGACTCTCACTGGGGTACAGGTTCCACAGACACTGACTCTCACTGGGGTACGGGTTCCACAGACACTGACTCTCACTGGGGTATGGGTTCCACAGACAATGACTCTCACTGGGGTACGGGGTCCCACAGACACTGACTCTCACTGGGGTACGGGTTCCACAGACACTGACTCTCACCGGGGTACAGTTCCACAGTCACTGACTCTCACTGGGGTACGGGTTCCACAGACACTGACTCTCACTGGGGTACGGGTTCCACAGACACTGACTCTCACTGGGGGACAGTTCACAGACACTGACTCTCACTGGGGTACGGGTTCCACACACACTGACTCTCACTGGGGTACGGGTTCCACAGACACTGACTCTCACTGGGGTACGGGATCCACAGACACTGACTCTCACTGGGGTACGAGTTCCACAGACACTGACTCTCACTGGGGGTACAGTTCCACAGACACTGACTCTCACCGGGGGTACAGTTCCACACACACTGACACACCACTGGGGTACGGGTTCCACACACACTGACTCTCACTGGGGGTACGGGTTCCACACTCACTGACTCTCACTGGGGTACGGGTTCCACAGACAATGACTCTCACTGGGGTATGGGTTCCACAGGCACTGACTCTCACTGGGGTACAGTTCCACAGACACTGACTCTCACTGGGGTACGGTTCCACAGACACTGACTCTCACTGGGGTACAGGCTCCACAGACACTGACTCTCACTGGGATATGGTTCACAGACACTGATTCTCACTGGGTACAGTTCCACACACACTGACTCTCACTGGGGTATGTGTTCCACAGACACTGACTCTCACTGGGGTACGGGTTGCACAGACACTGACTGTCACTGGGGTACGGGTTCCACAGACACTGACTCTCACTGGGGTACGGGTTCCACAGACACTGACTCTCACTGGGTACGAGTTGCACGGACACTGACTCTCACTGGGGTACGGGTTCGACAGACACTGACTCTCACTGGGGTACGAGTTTCTCAGACACTGACTCTCACTGGGTTACAGGCTCCACAGACACTGACTCTCACTGGGGTACAGTTCCACAGACACTGACTCTCACCGGGATACGAGTTGCCACAGACACTGACTCTCTCTGGGTCAGTTCCACACACACTGACTCTCACTGGGACACGGGTTCCACAGACACTGACTCTCACTGGGTATGGGTTCCACAGACACTGACTCTCACTGGGGTATGGGTTTCCACAGCACTGACTCTCACTGGGGTACAGGCTCCACAGACACTGACTCTCACTGGGGTACAGTGCCACAGACACTGACTCTCACTGGGGTACGGGTTCCACAGACACTGACTCTCACTGGTGGTACGGGTCCACAGACACTGACTCTCACTGGGGAACGGGTTCCACAGACACTGACTCTCACTGGGGTACAGGCTCCACAACACTGACTCTCACTGGGGTACAGGTTCCACAGACACTGACTCTCACTGGGGTACGGGTTCCACAGACACTGACTCTCACTGGGGTACAGGCCCACAGACACTGACTCTCACTGGGGTACAGTTCCACAGACACTGACTCTCACTGGGGGTACAGTTCACAGACACTGACTCTCACTGGGGTATGGTTTCCACAGACACAGACTCTCACTGGGGTTACGGTTCCACAGACACTGACTCTCACTGGGTACAGGTCCACAGACACTGACTCTCATTGTGGTACGGGTTCCACAGACACTGACTCTCACTGGAGTACGGGTTCCACAGACACTGACTCTCACTGGGGTACGGGTTCCACATACACTGACTCTCACTGGGGGTACGGGTTCCACACATACTGACTCTCACTGGGATACGGGTTCCACAGACACTGACTCTCACTGGGGTACGGGTTCCACAGACACTGACTCTCACTGGGGTATGGGTTCCACAGACACTGACTCTCACTGGGGTACGAGTTCCACAGACACTGACTCTCACTGGGGTATCAGTTCCACAGACACTGACTCTCACCGGGGTACAGTTCCACAGACACTGACTCTCACTGGGGTACAGTTCCACAGACACTGACTCTCATTGGGGTACGGGTTCCACACACACTGACTCTCACTGGGGTACGTGTTCCACACACACTGACTCTCACTGGGGTACGGGTTCCACAGACACTGACTCTCACTGGGGTACGGGTTCCACAGGCACTGACTCTCATTGGGTTACAGGCTCCACAGACACGGACTCTCACTGGGGTACGGGTTCCACACACACTGACTCTCACTGGAGTAGGGTTCCACACACACTGACTCTCACTGGGGTAAGGGTTCCACGACACTGACTCTCACTGGGGTACGGGTTCCACAGATACTGACTCTCACTGGGGAGGGGTTCCACAGACACTGACTCTCACTGGGGTACGGGTCCCACAGACACTGACTCTCACTGGGGTACGGGTTCCCCAGACACTGACTCTCACTGGGGTACGGGTTCCACAGAGACTGACTCTCACTGGGGTACGGGTTCCACACACACTGACTCTCACTGGGGTACTGGTTCCACAGACACGAGTCTCACTGGGGTACGGTTCCACAGACACTGACTCTCATTGGGTACCGGTTCCACAGAAACTGACTCTCACTGGGGTACGGGTTCCACAGACACTGACTCTCACTGGGGTACGGGTTCCACAGACACTGACTCTCACTGGGGTACAGTTCCACAGACACTGACTCTCACTGGGGTACGGGTTCCACAGACACTGACTCTCACTGGGGTACGGATTCCACAGACACTGACTGTCCCTGCGGGTACGGGTTCCACAGACACTGACTCTCACTGTGGGTACAGTTCACAGACACTGACTCTCACTGGGTACAAGTTCACAGACACTGACTCTCACTGGGGTACTGGTTCCACAGACACTGACTCTCACTGGGGGTACAGTTCCACAGACACTGACTCTCACTGGGGTACGGGTTCCACAGACACTGACTCTCACTGGGTACGGGTTCCACAGACACTGACTCTCACTGGGGTAAGGGTCCCACAGACACTGACTCTCACTGGGGTACGGGTTCCACAGACACTGACTCACACCGGGGTACAGTTCCACAGACACTGACTCTCACTGGGGTACAGGTCCCACAGTCACTGACTCTCACTGGGGTACGGGTTCCACAGACACTGACTCTCACTGGGGTACGGGTTCCACACACACTGACTCTCACTGGGGTATGGGTTCACAGACACTGACTCTCACTGGGGTACGGGTCCCACAGACACTGACTCTCACTGGGGTACGAGTTCCACAGACACTGACTCTCACTGGGTATAGTTCCACAGACACTGACTCTCACCGGGGTACAGTTCCACACACACTGACACTCCACTGGGGTACGGGTTTCACCACACACTGACTCTCACTGGGGTACGGGTTCCACACTCACTGACTCTCACTGGGGTACGGGTTC
>JASTWF010001222.1:35000-42435 GCA_030390025.1 Squalus acanthias | reverse complement strand
CTCCAGTCCCTACAAGCCTCCCTGTCTCTGTAACCTCTCCAGCCCCTACAACCCTCCCTATCTCTGTAACCTCCTCCAGCTCCTACAACCCTCCCTATCTCTAACCTCCTCCAGCCCCTACAACCCTCCCTATCTCTGTAACCTCCAGCCCCTACAACCCTCCCTATCTCTGTAAACTCCTCCAGCCCCTACAACCCTCCCTATCTCTCTAACATCCTCCAGCCCCTACAACCCTCCCTATCTCTAACCTCCTCCAGCCCCGGCAACCCTCCCTATCTCTGTAACCTCCTCCAGCCTTACAACCCTCCCTATCTCTGTAACCTCTTCCAGCCCTACAACCCTCCCTATCTCTGTAACCTCCTCCAGCCCGACAACCCTCCCTATCTCTGTAACCTCCTCCAGCCCCTACAACCCTCCCTATCTCTGTAACCTCCTCCAGCCCCTACAACCCTCCCTATCTCTGTAACCTCCTGCAGCCCTACAACCCTCCCTATCTCTGTAACCTCTTCCAGCCCTACAACCCTCCCTATCTCTGTAACCATCTCCAGCCCCTACAACCCTCCCTATCTCTGTAACCTCCTCCAGCCCCTACAACCCTCCCTGTCTCTGTAACCTCTTCCAGCCCCTACAACCCTCCCTATCTCTGTAACCATCTCCAGCTCCTACAACCCTCCCTATCTCTGTAACCTCCTCCAGCCCCTACAACCCTCCCTATCTCTGTAACCTCTTCCAGCCCCTACAACCCTCCCTATCTCTGTAACCTCCTCCAGCCCCTACAACCCTCCCTATCTCTGTAACCTCCTGCAGCCCTACAACCCTCCCTATCTCTGTAACCTCTTCCAGCCCTACAACCCTCCCTATCGCTGTAACCTCCTCCAGCCACTACAACCCTCGCTATCTCTGTAACCTTCTCTAGCCTTACAACCCTCCCTATCTCTGTAAAATCCTCCAGCCCTACATCCCCCCCTATCTCTGCAAACTCCTCCAGCCCTTCAACCCTCCCTATCTCTGTAACCTCCTCCAGCTCCTACAACCCTCCCTATCTCTGTAAAATCCTCCAGCCCTACATCCCCCCCTATCTCTGTAAACTCCTCCAGCCCTTCAACCCTCCCTATCTCTGTAACCTCCTCCAGCTCCTACAACCCTCCCTATCTCTGTAAACTCCTCCAGCCCTACAACCCTCCCTATCTCTGTAAACTCCTCCAGCCCTACAACCCTCCCTATCTCTGTAACCTCCTCCAGCTCCTACAACCCTCCCTATCTCTGTAAACTCCTCCAGCCCTACAACCCTCCCTATCACTGTAACCTCCTCCTGCCCTACAACCCTCCCTATCTCTGTAACCTCCTCCAGCCCCTACAACCCTCCCTATCTCTGTAAACTCCTCCAGCCCAACAACCCTCCCTATCTCTGTAAACTCCTCCAGCCCTACAACCCTCCCTATCTCTGTAACCTCCTCCAGCCCCTACAACCCTCCCTATCTCTGTAACCTCCTCCAGCCCCTACAACCCTCCCTATCTCTGTAAACTCCTCCAGCCCTACAACCCTCCCTATCTCTGTAACCTCCTCCAGCCCCTACAACCCTCCCTATCTCTGTAACCTCCTCCAGCCCTACAACCCTCCCTATCTCTGTAACCTCCTCCAGCCCCTACAACCCTCCCTATCTCTGTAACCTCCTCCAGCCCAACAACCCTCCCTATCTCTGTAACCACCTCCAGCCCCTACAACCCTCCCTATCTCTGTAACCTCCTCCAGCCAACCTCCCTATCTCTGTAACCCAGCCCCTACAACCCTCCCTATCTCTGTAACCTCCTCCAGCCCAACAACCCTCCCTATCTCTGTAACCACCTCCAGCCCTACAACCCTCCCTATCTCTGTAAACTCCTCCAATTCTGGCCTCTTGAGCATCCCCCGATTTCCATCGCTCCACTATTGGTGGCCGTGCCTTCAGCTGCCTGGGTCCCTAAGCTCTGGAATTCCCTCCCTAAACCTCTCCGCCTCTCTCCTTCTTGAATTCGCTCCTTTAACCCTACCTCTTTGACCAAGTGTTGGGTCCCCTGTCCTAATATCTCATTATGTGGCTCGGTGTCACACATCTTGCCTGATTGACGCTGCTGTGAAGCTCCTTGGGATGTTTTTACGTTACCCGGACTTCAAGGGTTCAGTTACGAGGAGATTACACAAACTCGGGTTGTATTCCCTGGAATTTAGAAGGTTAAGGGGTGATCTGGTCGAAGTTTTCAAGGTATTACGGGGAACTGATAGGGTAGATCGAGAGAAACTATTTCCGCTGGTTGGGGATTCCAGGACTAGGGGACATAGTCTAAAAATTAGAGCCAGACCTTTCAGGAGTGAAATTAGGAAACACTTCTACACACAAAGGGTGGAATTCCCTTCCGCAAATGGCAATTGATGCTAGATAAATTGTTAATTTTAAATCGGAGATTGATAGCTTTCTATTAACCAAAGGTATTAAGGGATATGGGCCAAAGGCGGGTAGATGGAGTTAGGTCTCAGATCAGCCATGATCTCATTGAATGGCGGAACAGGCTCGAGGGGCTGAATGGCCTCCTCCCGTTCCTGTGTAACAGGCTCGAGGGGCTGAATGGCCTCCTCCCGTTCCTGTGTAACAGGCTCGAGGGATTGAATGGCCTCCTCCTGTTCCTGTGTAACAGGCTCGAGGGGCTGAATGGACTCCTCCTGTTCCTGTGTAACTGGCTCGAGGTACTGAATGTTCTCCTCCTGTTCCTGTGTAACAGGCTCGAGGGTCTGAATGGTCTCCTCCTGTTCCTGTGTAACCGGCTCGAAGGGCTGAATGGGCCTCCTCCTGTTCCTGTGTAACAGGTTCGAGAGGCTGAATGGCCTCCTCCTGTTCCTGTGTAACCGGCTCGAAGGGCTGAATGGGCCTCCTCCTGTTCCTGTGTAACAGGTTTGAGGGGCTGAATGGCCTCCTCCTGTTCCTGTGTAACAGTCTCGAGGGGCTAAATGGCCTCCTCCTGTTCCTGTGTAACAGGCTCAAGGGGCTGAATGGCCTCCTCCTGTTCCTGTGTAACAGGCTCGAGGGGCTGAATGGCCTCCTCCTGTTCCTGTGTAACTGCCTGAAGGGGGTGAATGGCCTCCTCCTGTTCCTGTGTAACCGGCTCAAGGGGCTGAATGGCCTCCTCCTGTTCCTGTGTAACAGGCTTGAGGGGGCTTAATTTTTTTTATTCGCTTATGGGATCTGGGCGTCGCTGACAAGGCCAGCATTTATTGGTCATCCCTAGTTGCCCTTAAGAAGGTGGTGGTGAGCCGCCTTCTTGAACCGCTGCAGTCCGTGTGGTGAAGGTACTCCCACAGTGCTGTTAGGTAGGGAATTCCAGGATTTTGACCCAGCGACGATGAAGGATCGGCGATATACTTCTAAGTCAGCATGGTGTGTGACTTGGAGGGGGAACTTGAAGGTGGTGATTTTCCCATGCGTCTGCTGCCCTTGTCCTTCTAGGTGGAAGAGGTCGCGGGTTTGGGAGGTGCTGCCGAAGAAGCCTTGGCGAGTTGCTGCAGTGCATCTTGTAGATGGTACACATTGCAGCCACGGTACACCGGTGGTGGAGGGAGTGAATGTTTAAGGTGGTGGATGGGGTGCCAATCAAACGGGCTGCTTTGTCCTGGATGGTGTCGAGCTTCTTGAGTGTTGTTGGAGCTGCACTCATCCAGACAAGTGGAGAGTATTCCATCACACTCCTGACTTGTGCCTTGTAGATGGTGGAAAGGCTTTGGGGAGTCAGGAGGTGAGACACTCGCCGCAGAATACCCAGCCTCTGACCTGCTTTTGTTGCCACAGTATTTATGTGGCTGGTCCAGTTAAGTTTCTGGTCAATGGTGACCCCCCAGGATGATGATGGTGGGGGATTCGCTGATGGTAATGCCGTTGAATGTCAAGGGGAGGTGGTTAGACTCTCGCTTGTTGGAGATAGTCATTGCCTGGCACTGGTGTGGCGCGAATGTCACCTGTTAATGGCCTCCTCCTATTCCTATGTAACAGGCTTCAGGGGCTGAATGGCCTCCTCCTGTTCCTGTGTAACCGACTCGAGGGGCTGAATGGCCTCCTCCTGTTCCTGTGTAACATGCTCGAGGGGCTGAATATCCTCCTCCTGTTCCTGTGTAACCGACTCGAGGGCTGAATGGCCTCCTCCTGTTCCTGTGTAACCGACTCGAGGGGCTGAATTGCCTCCTCCTGTTCCTGTGTAACCGACTCGAGGGCTGAATGGCCTCCTCCTGTTCCTGTGTAACCGACTCGAGGGCTGAATGGCCTCCTCCTGTTCCTGTGTAACCGACTCGAGGGGCTGAATGGCCTCCTCCTGTTCCTGTGTAACAGGCTCGAGGGGCTGAATGCCCTCCTCCTGTTCCTGTGTAACATGCTTGAGGGGCTGAATATCCTCCTCCTGTTCCTGTGTAACAGGCTCAAGGTGTCTGAATGGCCTCCTCCTGTTCCTGTGTAACAGGCTCGAGGGGCTGAATGGCCTCCTCCTGTTCCCGTGTAACAGGCTTGAGGGGCTGAATGGCCTCCTCCTGTTCCTGTGTAACAGGCTCAAGGGGACTGAATGGCCTCCTCCTCTTCCTGTGTAACAGGCTCGAGGGGCTAAATGGCCTCCTCCTGTTCCTGTGTAACAGACGCGAGGGGCTAAATGGGCCTCCTCCTGTTCCTGTGTAACAGGCTCGAGTGGCTGAATGGCCTCCTCCTGTTCCTGTGTAACAGGCTCGAGGGACTGAATGGCCTCCTCCTGTTCCAGTGTAACAGGCTCGAGGGGCTGAATGGCTTCCTCCTGTTCCTGTGTAACAGGCTCGAGGGGCTGAATGGCCTCCTCCTGTTCCTGTGTAACAGACTCGAGGGGCTGAATGGCTTCCTCCTGTTCCTGTGTAACAGGCTCGAGGGGCTGAATGGCCTCCTCCTGTTCCTGTGTAACAGACTCGAGGGGCTGAATGGCCTCCTCCTGTTCCTGTGTAACATGCTTGAGGGGCTGAATATCCTCCTCCTGTTCCTGTGTAACAGGCTCAAGGTGTCTGAATGGCCTCCTCCTGTTCCTGTGTAACTGGCTCGAGGGGCTGAATGGCCTCCTCCTGTTCCCGTGTAACAGGCTTGAGGGGCTGAATGGCCTCCTCCTGTTCCTGTGTAACAGGCTCAAGGGGACTGAATGGCCTCCTCCTCTTCCTGTGTAACAGGCTCGAGGGGCTAAATGGCCTCCTCCTGTTCCTGTGTAACAGACGCGAGGGGCTAAATGGGCCTCCTCCTGTTCCTGTGTAACAGGCTCGAGTGGCTGAATGGCCTCCTCCTGTTCCTGTGTAACAGGCTCGAGGGGCTGAATGGCTTCCTCCTGTTCCTGTGTAACAGGCTCGAGGGGCTGAATGGCTTCCTCCTGTTCCTGTGTAACAGGCTCGAGGGGCTGAATGGCCTCCTCCTGTTCCTGTGTAACAGACTCGAGGGGCTGAATGGCTTCCTCCTGTTCCTGTGCAACAGGCTCGAGGGGCTGAATGGCCTCCTCCTGTTCCTGTGTAACAGACTCGAGGGGCTGAATGGCTTCCTCCTGTTCCTGTGCAACAGGCTCGAGGGGGCTGAATGGCCTCCTCCTGTTCCTGTTCCTTGTTGATGAGCTGAGGCAGGGCTGAGATGGGCGGATGCAGCACAAAACTGTTGGGCCGAGTGACCTGTTTCTTTCCTTGTTCGGCCCTAGCTGGAGTACTGTGTCCAATTCTGGGCACCGCACTTTAGGAAGGACGTGAAGGCCTTGGAGAGGGTGCAGAGGAGTTGATTGGAGAGAGGTTTACTGGAGTGGTTCCAGGGATGAGGGATTCAGTTATGTGGAGAGACTGGAGAAGCTGGGATTGTTCTCCTTGGAGCAGAGAAGGTTAAGGGGAGATTGAGCAGAATGGTACCAGGGATGAGGGACTTCAGTTATGTGGAGAGACTGGAGAAACTGGGATTGTTCTCCTTAGAGCAGAGAAGGTTAAGGGGAGATTGAGCAGAATGGTACCAGGGATGAGGGACTTCAGTTATGTGGAGAGACTGGAGAAGCTGGGGTTGTTCTCCTCAGAGCAGAGAAGGTTAAGAGGAGATTTGATAGAGGTGTTCAAAATCATGAAGGGTTTAGATCGAGTAACTGAGGAGAAACTTTCCCAGTGGCAGGAGGGTCGGTAACCAGAGGACAACAGATTGAAGGTGATTGGCAAAAGAACCAGAGGCGACATGAGGAAAAACTTTTTTACGCAGCGAGTGGTCAGGATCTGGAATGCACTGCCCGATAGGGTGGTGGAAACAGAGTCAATAGTAGCCTTCGAAAGAGGAATTGGATAAATACTTGTAGGAGAAAAAATTGCAGGGATATGGGGAAAGAGCGGGGGAGTGGGACTAACTGGATTGCTCTTCGACAGAGCCGGCGCAGACTGGATGGGCCGAATGGCCTCCTTCTGTGCTGTGCTATTCCATGATTCGATGATTTCAACAGCCCCAGAATAGTGAGCAGGGATGCGCGTGTGTTGCGATGTGATCAACGCCAAACTGCTGCCTCTGGCTTCAGCGGGAGTTGTGGCGTCTTGCGTTTAATCCACTCCAGCCTCCCCTTGTCCCTCCCTCCTTCTCCATTAGTAACATCGTCAACTGTTAATGGAGAAAAATCCCTTCGGTGTAAATCCCAGGATTCAGTAACTGGGCCCTTAGGGGGAAGGAGGGGATACAGAGATTTGTAGACATGACATTTGTGCCACACAAGTGTCAGGCAATGACTATCTCCAACAAAAATGAGAAGTCGCACAACACCAGGTTATAGTCCAACAGTTTTATAGAATAAATCTGTTGGACTATAACCTGGTGTTGTGCGATTTCTCATTTTTGTCCACCCCAGTCCAACACCGGCATCTCCGCATTATCTCCAACAAGCGAGAGTCTAACCACCGCCCCTTGACATTTAACGGCATTACCATCACCGAATCCCCCACCATCAACATCCTGGGGGGGTCACCATTGAAAAGAAACTTAACTGGACCAGCCACATAAATACTGTGCCGACAAGAGCAGGTCAGAGACTAGGTATTCTGTGGCGAGTGTCTCACCTCCTGACTCCCCAAAGCCTTTCCACCATCTATAAGGCACAAGTCAGGAGTGTGAGGGAATACTCTCCACTTGCCTGGATGAGTACAGCTCCAACATCACTCAAGAACTCGACAACATTCAGGACAAAGCAGCCCGCTTGATTGGCACCCCATCCACCACCTTAAACATTCACTCCCTCCACCACCGGCGTACCGTGGCTGCAGTGTGTACCATCTACAAGATGCACTGCAGCAACTCGCCAAGGCTTCTTCGGCAGGACCTCCCAAACCCGCGACCTCTACCACCTAGAAGGACAAGGGCAGCAGACACATGGGAACACCAAGTTCCCCTACAAGTCGCACACCATCCTGACT
>JASTWF010001222.1:0-30000 GCA_030390025.1 Squalus acanthias | reverse complement strand
AGTCAGTGGGTCAGGCACTGACCTTTCACCTCTATGAAGATCTGGGGTCAAATCCAGCCCCAGAATGAGGGCGATTACGTCGAACTTACAGCACAGAAAGAGGCCATTCGGCCCATCAGGTCCATGCCGGGGTTTATATCTATCTTATATTCAAGGCCCCGAGTTCTGATCTCACCCACAAGGGGAAACATCTTCTCTATGTCGACCCTATCGAACTCTTTCATAATTTTAAAGACCTCTATCAGGTCACCCCGCAGTCTTCTCTTTTCTAGAGAAAAGAGACCCAGTCTGTTCAATCGTTCCAGATAGTTATGACCTCTCAGTTCTGGTATCATCCTTGTGAGTCTTATTTGCACCTTCTCCAGTGTCTCTATATCCTTTATATAATATGGAGATGAGAACTGTGCACAGTCCTCCAAGTGTGGTCCAACCAAGGTGTATGGAGACCAGAACTGTGCAGAGTGCTCCAAGTGTGGTCTAACCAAGGTATATGGAGACCAGAACTGCGCACAGTGCTCCAAGTGTGGTCTAACCAAGGTATATGGAGACCAGAACTGTGCACAGTGCTCCAAGTGTGATCTATCCAAGGTATATGGAGACCAGAACTGTGCACAGTGCTCCAAGTGTGATCTATCCAAGGTATATGGAGACCAGAACTGCGCACAGTGCTCCAAGTGTGGTCTAACCAAGGTATATGGAGACCAGAACTGTGCACAGTGCTCCAAGTGTGGTCTAACCAAGGTATATGGAGATCAGAACTGTGCACAGTGCTCCAAGTGTGGTCTAACCAAGGTATATGGAGACCAGAACCGTGTACAATGCTCCAAGTGTGGTCTAACCAAGGTATATGGAGACCACAACTGCGCACAGTGCTCCAAGTGTGGTCGAACCAAGGTAGATGGAGACCAGAACTGTGCACAGTGCTCCAAGTGTGGTCTAACCAAGGTATATGGAGATCAGAACTGTGCACAGTGCTCCAAGTGTGGTCTAACCAAGGTATATGGAGACCAGAACAGTGCACAGTGCTCCAAGTGTGGTCTAACAAAGGTATATGGAGACCAGAACTGTGCACAGTGATCCAAGTGTGGTCTAATACAGGTATATGGAGACCAGAACTGTGCACAGTGCTCCAAGTGTGGTCTAACCAAGGTATATGGAGACCAGAACTGTGCACAGTGCTCCAAGTGTGGTCTAACCAAGATAAATGGAGACCAGAACTGTGCACAGTGCTCCAAATGCAGTCTAACAAAGGTATATGGAGACCAGAACTGTGCACAGTGCTCCAAGTGTGGTCCAACCAAGGTATATGGAGACCAGAACTGTGCACAGTGCTCCAAGTGTGGTCTAACCAAGGTATATGGAGATCAGAACCATGCACAGTGCTCCAATTGTGGTCTAACCAAGGTATACGGAGACCAGAACAGTGCTCCAAGTGTGGTCTAACCAAGGTATATGGAGACCAGAACTGTGCACAGTGCTCCAAGTGTGGTCTAACCAATGTATATGCAGACCAGAACTGTGCACAGTGCTCCAAGTGTGGTCTAACCAAGGTATATGGAGACCAGAACTCTGTGGAAGCACTGCACTGTCGAAGGGGTAGTACTGAGGGAGTGCTGCACTGTCGGAGGGGCAGTACTGAGGGAGCGCTGCACTGTCGGAGAGGCAGTACTGAGGGAGCGCTGCACTGTTGGAGGGGCAGTACTGAGGGAGCACTGCACTGTCGGAGGGGCAGTACTGAGGGAGCGCTGCACTGTCGGAGGGGCAGTACTGAGGGAGTGCTGCACTGTCGGAGGGGCAGTACTGAGGGAGCGCCGCACTGTCGGAGGGACAGTACTGAGGGAGCGCTGCACTGTCGGAGGGGCAGTACTGAGGGAGCGCTGCACTGTCGGAGGGGCAGTACTGTGGGAGTGCTGCACTGTCGGAGGGGCAGTACTGAGGGAGTGCTGCACTGTCGGAGGGGCAGTACTGAGGGAGTGCTGCACTGTCGGAGTGGCAGTACTGAGGGAGCGCCGCACTGTCGGAGGGACAGTACTGAGGGAGTGCTGCACTGTCGGAGGGGCAGTACTGAGGGAGCGCTGCACTGTCGGAGGGGCAGTACTGAGGGAGCGCCGCATTGTCGGAGGGACAGTACTGAGGGAGAGCTGCACTGTCAGAGGGGCAGTACTGAGGGAGAGCTGCACTGTCAGAGGGTCAGTACTGAGGGAGCGCCGCACTGTCGGAGGGACAGTACTGAGGGAGCGCTGCACTGTCGGAGGGACAGTACTGAGGGAGCACTGCACTGTCGGAGAGACAGTACTGAGGGAGCGCCGCACTGTCGGAGAGACAGTACTGAGGGAGCGCTGCACTGTCGGAGGGGCAGTACTGAGGGAGCGCCGCACTGTCGGAGGGGCGGTACTGAGCGAGCGCTGCACTGTCGGAGGGGCAGTACTGAGGGAGCGCTGCACTGTCGGAGGGGCAGTACTGAGGGAGCGCTGCACTGTCGGAGAGACAGTACTGAGGGAGCGCTGCACTGTCGGAGAGACAGTACTGAGGGAGCGCTGCACTGTCGGAGGGGCAGTACTGAGGGAGCGCCGCACTCTTTGTGGGAGCTTGCTGTGTGCAAATTGGCTGCCACGTTTCGTACATTTACAATACCTCAAAAGTGCTTCATTGGCTGCGAAGCACTTTGGCATGCCTTTCTAACTTCCTCCCCTTAAATGCAGTGACGCGATTGGCCGCAACCACATCTTGCAGTCGCGAGTTCCACGTGCTGAAGGGGCTCCTCACTCTCTGATTGGGCTGGGCGGGGCGGGGGGCGGAGGGGGCCTGGGTGGGGGTCAGAGGGTCAGACATTGACCTTTCACCCTCCGGGGCCTAGGCTCAAGAGGCCTCGGCTCTTGTATCCCCATCCTTCTCACTGCCCTTGATCCGGCAGGAGCAGGCAAATTCCTGCTGAGCGGAGTCCTCAGCCTGGCCCCAGAGTCTCCGCCCGGTTGATTTATCTCGGAGGGACTGACTGCCGCCCTCTGGGGAAGATCGTGGGAGTCTTTGAACTCGCCCATCCATCTCCCCATGGCCGTGGGGGTCTTTGAGCGTGTCGAGAGAGAGGGTTCGAGAGTTCGAGATCGAGAGAGACAAAGCAAATAAATAACAGTGTGCGCCAATGAAATATGTCCATAAATATCGAGGCTCAGTGACAGGAGACATCACACTCTGCGAAGGGCTGGTGAGTATTGAATGCCCTAGGCTGTGGGTTGGGCCTGTAGCTAATAGCCTCGCCAAGGAATCCAGCCACTTACACCAACACGGTGCCATAGTGGTTAGCACTGGTGCCTCACAGCGCCAGGGACCCGGGTTCGAATCTGGCCTCAGGTGACTGTCTGTGTGGAGTTTGCACATTCTCCCCGTGTCTGCGTGGGTTTCCTCCGGGTGCTCCGGTTTCCTCCCACAGTCCAAAAATGTGCGGGTTAGGTTGATTTGGCTATGATAAATTGACCCTTAGTGTTAGGGGGGGATTAAATATGTGGGGTTACGGGGATAGGATGGGATATGTTAGGGGGAATTAAATATGTGGGGTTACGGGGACAGGGTGGGATATGTGTCGGTGCAGGCTCGATGGGGATTCTGTGTGAGAGAGTAGGGACAGGGTGAGAGAGTAGGGACAGGGTACTGGATTTGGATGATCAGCCATGATCGTATTGAATGGTGGAGCAGGCTCGACGGGCCGAATGGCCTACTCCTGCTCCTAGTTTCTATGTTTAACAACATCCTGCATTAATACAGCGCCCTTAATGTAGTAAAACGTCCCAAGGCACTTCACAAGAGCGTAAATCAGACACAAAGGGCTGGATTTTGAATGACCCGTGGAGTCGGGTTTGGAGGCGTGTGGGGGGTTAAAGTTGCAGATTCGGGGGTTCCGCCTCCACGCAATTTTGATAAAATCGGTCGCGGTATTCCTGACTCCGTCCCGCCTCCAAGAGGCGGGAGAGGCCATTAAAGCCCTTAACAAGCCCTAAATTGGCTCTGTAATGCCATGTTGAAACGTTTTAGCTAGTTTAACCCTTTTCCCACGTGAAGCACGCCTGATGTGAAACACGCCAGTGAAACCTGGCGGGAGCACAAGTGGATAGCTGACTCTCAGCTGCAGGTCCACTATTACAACGGAGATGTGATGAAGGTAGAAGTAGTAGTAGGTCTGAAAGTCGCCTCTGATGCTGCTGCATTGAATGTCTTCAGAGACTGCCTGGGAGGACTTGGTTGCAAAAAAAATTCTCTCCCTCTCTGTCTCTCTCTCTCTCTCAGATGCTGCTCATTTTGCATCCAGGTCCTCTCACAGCAAAGGCCAGGCAATCTCTGAGACCAGGCAGTCTCTGACCTGCAATGATGACATCATCAGAGGCGACTTTCAGACTGAAACCACTAATTGGTTCATGGGTTCCCACATGCTGGAACTCAATTGCCCAATTAAGGTGAAAATTGCATCAATCTCCCACATCCAATTGCAGGCGGGTGGATAACACGACCCCAACCCGCCCCCAGTATCAAAATCCAGCCCTCAGATATTGGGACTGGTGACCCAAAAGATTGGCGAAAGAGGTAGGTTATGAGGAGCATTTTAAAGGAGGAGAGAGAGAGGTGGAGAGGTTTAGGGAAGGAATTCCACAGCTTAGGGCCCAGGCAGCTGAAGGCACGGCTGCCAATGGTAGAGTGATGGAAATTGGGGGATGCGCAAGAGGCCAGAGTTAGAGGAGCGCAGAGATCTGGGATGGTTGTCGGGGCTGGAGGAGGTTACAGAGATAGGGAGGGTTGTAGGGGCAGGAGGAGGTTACAGAGATAGGGAGGGTTGTAGGGCTGGAGGAGGTTACAGAGATAGGGAGGGTTGTAAGGGCTGGAGGAGGTTACAGAGATAGGGAGGGTTGTAAGGGCTGGAGGAGGTTACAGAGATAGGGAGGGTTGTAGGGCTGGAGGAGGTTACAGGGATAGGGAGGGTTGTAGGGCTGGAGGAGGTTACAGAGATAGGGAGGGTTGTAGGGCTGGAGGAGGTTACAGGGATAGGGAGGGTTGTAGGGGCTGGAGGAGTTTACAGAGATAGGGAGGGATGTAGGGCTAGAGGAGTTTAAGCGATAGGGACGGTTGTAGGGCTGGAGGTGGTTACAGAGATAGTGAAGGATGTAGGGCTAGAGGAGATTGCAGAGATAGGGAGGGTTGTAGGGTTGGAGGAGGTTACAGAGATAGTGAGGGTTGTAGGGCTGGAGGAGGTTACAGAGATAGGAAGGGTTGTAGAGCTGGAGGAGGTTACAGAGATAGGGAGGGTTGTAGGGCTGGAGGAGGTTACAGAGATAGGGAGGGTTGTAGGACTGGAGGAGGTTACAGAGACAGGGAGGGTTGTAGATGCTGATGGAGGTGACAGAGATAGGGAGGGTTGTAGGGGCTGGAGGAGGTTACAGAGATAGGGAGTGTTGTAGGGGCTGGAGGAGGTTACAGAGATAGGGAGGGACAGGCCTTGAAGGAATAGAAACATAGAAACATAGAAGATAGGAGCAGGAGTATGCCATTCGGCCCCTCGAGCCTGCTCCGCCATTCAATGCGATCATGGCTGATCATCCAAATTCAGTACCCTGTCCCTGCTTTCTCCCCATATCCCTTGATCCCCTTAGCCTTAAGAAATATATCTAACTCCTTCTTGAATATATTTAATGAATTGGCCTCAACTGCCTTCTGTGGTAGAGAATTCCAGAGATTCACTTCTCTGGGTGAAGAAATTCCTCCTCATCTCAGTCCTAAATGGCTTACCCCTTATCCTTAGACTGTGACCCCTGGTTCTGGACTCCCCCGCCATCGGGAACAGCCTTCCTGCATCTAGTCTGTCTAGTCCTGTTAGAATTTTATAAGTTTCAATGAGATCCCCTCTCATTCTTCTAAACTCTAGCGAATATAAGCCTAATCGACCCAATCTCGCTTCATACGTCATTCCTGCCATCCCAGGTATCAGTCTGGTGAATCTTCGCTGCACTCCCTCCATGGCAAGAACATCCTTCCTCAGATAAGGTGACCAAAACTGCACACAATACTCAAGGTGTGGTCTCACCAAGGCCCTGTACAACTGCAGCAAGACCTCCTTGCTCCTGTACTCGAATCCTCTCGCTATGAAGGCCAACATACCATTTGCCTTCTTAACCGCCTGCTGCACCTGCATGCTTACCTTCAGCGACTGGTGCACAAGGACACCCAGGTCTCGTTGCACTTCCCCTTCTCCCAATCTATTGCCGTTCAGATAATAATCTGCCTTCCTATTTTTGCCACCAAAGTGGATAACCACGCATTTATCCACATTATACTGCATCTGCCATGCATCTGCCCAATAACCCAACCTGTCCAAATCATCCTGGAGTTTCTCTGCATCCTCCTCACAGCACACACGCCCACCCAGCTCTGTGTCATCTGCAAACTTGGAGATATTACATCTAGTTCCCTCGTCTAGATCTCGAAAACAAGGTTGAGAATATTAAAACTGAGACGTTGCTTGACTAGGAACCAATGTAGGTCAGCAAGGAAGTTATGCTAAACTCTTTAAAAATCACTGTTTCGGCCCCAGCTGGAGTATTGTGTCCAATTCTGGGCCCCGCACTTTAGGAAGGCTGTCGAGGCCTTGGAGAGGGTGCAGAGGAGATTGACCAGAATGGTATCCGGGATGAGGGACTTCAGTTATGTGTAGAGACTGGAGAAGCTGGGATTGTTCTCCTTAGAGCAGAGAAGGTTAAGGGGAGATTGACCAGAATGGTACAAGGGATGAGGGACTTCAGTTATGTGGAGAGACTGGAGAAACTGGGATTGTTCTCCTTAGAGCAGAGAAGGTTAAGGGGAGATTGACCAGAATGGTACAAGGGATGAGGGACTTCAGTTATGTGGAGAGACTGGAGAAGCTGGGATTGTTCTCCTTAGAGCAGAGAAGGTTAAGGGGAGATTTAATAGAGGTGTCCAAAATTACAAAGGGTTGTGATAGAGTAAATAAGGAGAAACTGTTTCCAGTGGCAGGAGGGTCGGTAACCAGAGGACAACAGATTTAAGATAATCGGCAAAAGAACCAGAGGGGGAGATGAGGAGAAATGTTTTTACGCAGCGAGTTGTTGTGATCTGGAACGCGCTGCCTGAAAGGGCGGTGGAAGCAGATTCAATAGGAACTTTCAAAAGGGGAATTGGATAAATACTTAAAGGGGAAAAATTAACAGGGCTATGGGGAAAGAGCAGGGTGGGGGAGAGTGGGATCAAGTGGACAGCTCATTCAAAGAGCCGGCACAGGCACGATGGGCCGAATGAGAGGGGGAACGAGGGAAGATGGGAAGAGAGCGATCTGGTTTTCGAAAGGAAGAGGCATCTATCAGTGTAAAATAAAATGATAACAAACAGAAATCTTTTTGATTCCTGCGATTCGTGTGTCGAAGGGGGAGGGGGGTGGGGTGGAGAGGAGGAGAGAGAGAGAGACGGGGAGGATTCAGGATAAGGCTGTGCAGGTATTAAAGGGATTAGGGTTAAATTCTCTCAGTGAATGTAGCGAGACATTAAGATGCGAGACTTGGAGCTCTGCATGTACAAAGGGATGAGGGTTGGGTGTGTTGCAAGGAGCCTGGAGGACACTCAAGCTAACACCCAACACATTGTTCCTTTACTCATTAGACAGAGCTTAGAGGGGATAAACTGTCAGGGGCCCAGGCTCAGCGAGAGACACAGGGGCAGGGTCTTCACATGAAGACAATCCCGCTGTGCGGGACTGGACCAGCGCAAGGGAGTCCGCAGCACGCAGAGGGAAAGGGCAGACGGGAGACTGTCCCTCCGTCTCCACGCTCCCTCCCTCCCTCCTTCTTCCGCTTCCACTTTCCCTCCTTCGCCCCACTCCTTCCTTCCCTCCTTCTCCCTGCTCCCTCCTTCTCTCCCGCTCCCTCTATTCTCTTCCAGCACTCTCTCACCACTCCCTTCCCTCCTACTCCACTCCCTCACTCTCTTCCTCTCCTCTCCTCCCTTCACCGCTCCCTCCCTCTGCACCTCTCACTTTCTCTCTCTCTGTCTCTGAGCTGACATACCACGGTGCCCCAATTCTGTGTAGGCGCTGCACTGTCGAAGGGGCAGTACTGAGGGAGCGCCGCACTGTCGGAGGGACAGTACTGAGGGAGTGCTGCACTGTCAGAGGGGCAGTACTGAGGGAGCGCTGCACTGTCGGAGGGTCAGTACTGAGGGAGCGCTGCACTGTCAGAGGGGCAGTACTGAGGGAGCGCCGCACTGTCGGAGGGACAGTACTGAGGGAGCGCTGCACTGTCGGAGGGTCAGTACTGAGGGAGCGCTGCACTGTCGGAGTGGCAGTACTGAGGGAGCACTGCACTGTCGGAGGGGCAGTACTGAGGGAGCGCTGCACTGTCGGAGGGGCAGTACTGAGGGAGCGCTGCACTGTCAGAGGGGCAGTACTGAGGGAGCGCTGCACTGTCGGAGGGGCAGTACTGAGGGAGCACTGCACTGTCGGAGGGGCAGTACTGAGGGAGCGCTGCACTGTCGGAGGGGCAGTACTGAGGGAGCGCTGCACTGTTGGAGCGGCAATACTGAGGGAGCGCTGCACTGTCAGAGGGGCAGTACTGAGGGAGCGCTGCACTGTCAGAGGGGCAGTACTGAGGGAGCGCTGCACTGTCGGAGGGGCAGTACTGAGGGAGCACTGCACTGTCGGAGGGGCAGTACTGAGGGAGCGCTGCACTGTCGGAGGGGCAGTACTGAGGGGGTGCTGCACTGTCGGAGGGGCGGTACAGAGGGAGTGCTGCACTGTTGGAGGGGCAATACTGAGGGGGTACTGCACTGCCGGAGGGGCAGTACTGAGGGAGCGCTGCACTGTTGGAGGGGAAGTACTTAGGGAGCACTGCACTGCCGGAGGGGCAGAACTGAGGGAGTGCTGCACTGTCGGAGGGGCAGTACTGAGGGGGTGCTGCACTGTCGGAGGGGCGGTACAGAGGGAGTGCTGCACTGTTGGAGGGGCAATACTGAGGGGGTACTGCACTGCCGGAGGGGCAGTACTTAGGGAGCGCTGCACTGTTGGAGGGGCAGTACTGAGGGAGCACTGCACTGCCGGAGGGGCAGAACTGAGGGAGTGCTGCACTGTCGGAGGGGCAGTACAGAGGGAGCGCTGCACTGTCGGACGGGCAGTACTGAGGCAGCGCTGCATTTTCGGAGGGGCAGTACTGAGGGAGCGCTGCACTGTCGGAGGGGCAGTACTGAGGGAGCGCTGCACTGTCGGAGGGGCAGTACTGAGGGGGTGCTGCACTGTCAGACTGGCAGTACTGAGGGAGCGCTGCTATGTTGGAGGGGCAGTACTGAGGGAGCACTGCACTGTCGGAGGGGCAGTACTGATGGGGTGCTGCACTGTCGGAGGGGCAGTACTGAGGGAGTGCTGCACTGTCGGAGGGGCAGTACTGAGGGAGTACTGCACTGTCGGAGGGGCAGGACTGAGGGAGCGCTGCACTGTCGGAGGGGCAGTACTGAGGGAGCGCTGCACAGTCGGAGGGGCAGTACTGAGGGAGCGCTGCACTGTTGGAGGGGCAGTACTTAGGGAGTGCTGCACTGTCGGAGGGGCAGCTCTGAGGGAGTGCTGCACTGTCGGAGATGCCGACCTTGGATGAGACGTTAAACCGAGGCCCTGTCTGCCCTCTCAGGTGGATGTAAAAGATATCACGGTCACTTTAGAAAGAAGAGCAGGGGAGTTCTCCTGGCGCCAGTATTTATCCCTCAACCAACCTTTCTAAACAGAATATCTGTCCCTTTAACACATTGATGTGTGTGGGAGCTTGCTGTGTGTGTCCTTAGTGAGATTCAGTGTCCGTGCAACCCGTACCCGATTGAGAGTCAGTGTGTGTGGAACTGTACCCCAATGAGAGTCAGTGTCTGTGGAACCCGTACCCCAGTGAGAGTCAGTGTCTGTGGAACCCGTACCCCAGTGAGAGTCAGTGTCTGTGGAGCCTGTACCCGAGTGAGAGTCAGTGTCTGTGGAACAGTACCCCAGTGAGAGTCAGTGTCTGTGGAACACATATCCCAGTGAGAGTCAGTGTGTGTGGAACCCGTACCCCAGTGAGAGTCAGTGTCTGTGGAACCCGTACCCCAGTGAAAGTCAGTGTCTGTGGCACTGTACCCCAGTGAGAGTCAGTGTGTGTGGAACCCGTACCCCAGTGAGAGTCAGTGTCTGTGGAAACCCATACCACAGTGAGAGTCAGTATGTGTGGAACCCGTATCCCAGTGAGAGTCAGTATGTGTGGAAACCGTACCCCAGTGAGAGTCAGTGTGTGTGGAACCCGTACCCCAGTGAGAGTCAGTGTCTGTGGAACCCGTACCCCAGTGAGAGTCAGTGTCTGTGGAACCCGTACTCCAGTGAGAGTCAGTGTCTGTGGAACCCGTATCCCAGTGAGAGTCAGTATGTGTGGAACCCGTACCCCAGTGAGAGTCAGTGTGTGTGGAACCCGTACCCCAGTGAGAGTCAGTGTCTGTGGAACCCGTACCCCAGTGAGAGTCAGTGTCTGTGGAACCCGTACTACAGTGAGAGTCAGTGTCTGTGGAACTGTACCCCAGTGAGAGTCAGTGTCTGTGGAACCGTACCCCAGTGAGAGTCAGTGTCTGTGGAACCCGTATCCCAGTGAGAGTCAGTATGTGTGGAACCCGTACCCCAGTGAGAGTCAGTGTGTGTGGAACCCGTACCCCAGTGAGAGTCAGTGTCTGTGGAACCTGTACCCCAGTGAGAGTCAGTGTCTGTGGAACCAGTACCACAGTGAGAGTCAGTGTCTGTGGAACTGTACCCCAGTGAGAGTCAGTGTCTGTGGAACTGTACCCCAGAGAGAGTCAGTGTCTGTGGAGCCTGTACCCCAGTGAGAGTCAGTGTCTGTGGAACCCGTACCCCAGTGAGAGTCAGTGTCTGTGGGACCAGTACCACCAGTGAGAGTCAGTGTCTGTGGAACCCGTACCCCAGTGAGAGTCAGTGTCTGTGGCACTGTACCCCAGTGAGAGTCAGTGTCTGTGGAGCCTGTACCCCAGTGACAGTCAGTGCCTGTGGAACCCATACCCCAGTGAGAGACAGTGTCTGTGGAACCCATACCCCAGTGGGAGTCAGTGTGTGTGGAACCCATACCCCAGTGAGAGTCAGTGTCTGTGGAACCCGTGTCCCAGTGAGAGTCAGTGTATGTGGAACTGTACCCCAGAGAGAGTCAGTGTCTGTGGAACCCATACCCCAGTGAGAGTCAGTGTCTGTGGAACCCGTACCCCAGTGACAGTCAGTGTCTGTGGAACCCGTATCACAGTGAGAGTCAGTATGTGTGGAACCCGTACCCCAATGAGAGTCAGTGTGTGTGGAACCCGTACCCCAGTGAGAGTCAGTGTCTGTGGAACTGTACCCCAGTGAGAGTCAGTGTCTGTGGAGCCTGTAACCCAGTGAGAGTCAGTGTCCGTGCAACTCGTACCCCAGTGAGAGTCAGTGTCTGTGGAACCCGTACCCCAGTGAGAGTCAGTGTCCGTGCAACTCGTACCCCAGTGAGAGTCAGTGTCTGTGGAACTGTACCCCAGTGAGAGTCAGTGTCTGTGGAACCCGTACCCCAGTGAGAGTCAGTGTCTGTGGAGCCTGTACCCCAGTGAGAGTCAGTGTCTGTGGTACCCATACCCCAGTGAGAGTCAGTGTCTGTGGAACTGTACCACAGTGAGAATCAGTGTCTGTGGAACCCATACCCCAGTGAGAGTCAGTGTCTGTGGAACCCGTATCCCAGTGAGAGTCAGTGTGTGTGGAACTGTACCCCAGAGAGAGTCAGTGTCTGTGGAACCCATACCCCAGTGAGAGTCAGTGTCTGTGGAACCCGTACCCCAGTGAGAGTCAGTGTCTGTGGAACCCGTACCCCAGTGAGAGTCAGTGTGTGTGGAACCCGTACCCCAGTGAGAGTCAGTGTCTGTGGAACCCATACCACAGTGAGAGTCAGTGTCTGTGGAACCCGTACCCCAGTGAGAGTCAGTGTCTGTGGAACCCGTACCTCAGTGAGAGTCAGCGTCTGTGGTACCCATACCCCAGTGAGAGTCAGTGTCTGTGGAGCCTGTACCCCAGTGAGAGTCAGTGTCTGTGGAACCAGTACCCCAGTGAGAGTCAGTGTCTGTGGGACCCGTACCCTAGTGAGAGTCAGTGTCTGTGGAATCCGTACCCCAGTGAGAGTCAGTGTCTGTGGAGCCTGTACCCCAGTGAGAGTCATTGCCTGTGGAACCCATACCCCAGTGAGAGACAGTGTCTGTGGAACCCGTACCCCAGTGAGAGTCAGTGTCTGTGGAACCCGTGTCCCAGTGAGAGTCTGTGTGTGTGGAACTGTACCCCAGTGAGAGTTAGTGTCTGTGGAACCCGTACCCCAGTGAGAGTCACTGTCTGTGGAACCCGTACCCCAGTGAGAGTCAGTGTCTGTGGAACCCGTACCCCAGTGACAGTCAGTGTCTGTGGCACTGTACCCCAGTGAGAGTCAGTGTGTGTGGAACCCGTACCCCAGTGAGAGTCAGTGTCTGTGGAAACCCATACCACAGTGAGAGTCAGTGTGTGTGGAACCCGTACCCCAATGAGAGTCAGTGTCTGTGGAACCTGTACCCAAGTGAGAGTCAGTGTCTGTGGAGCCTGTACCCCAGTGAGAGTCAGTGTGTGTGGAACCCGTACCCCAGTGAGAGTCAGTGTCTGTGGAACCTGTACCCCAGTGAGAGTCAGTGTCTGTGGAACTGTACCCCGGTGAGAGTCAGTGTCTGTGGAACCCGTACCCCAGTGAGAGTCAGTGTCTGTGGAAACCCATACCCCAGTGAGAGTCAGTGTGTGTGGAACCCGTACCCCAATGAGAGTCAGTGTCTGTGGAACCTGTACCCCAGTGAGAGTCAGTGTCTGTGGAGCCTGTACCCCAGTGAGAGTCAGTGTGTGTGGAACCCGTACCCCAATGAGAGTCAGTGTCTGTGGAACATGTACCCCAGTGAGAGTCAGTGTCTGTGGAGCCTGTACCCCAGTGAGAGTCAGTGTCTGTGGAACCCGTACCCCAGTGAGAGTCAGTGTCTGTGGAACCCGTACCCCAGTGAGAGTCAGTGTCTGTGGAACCCGTACCCCAGTGAGAGTCAGTGTCTGTGCAAACCGTATCCCAGTGAGAGTCAGTGTCTGTGGAACTGTACCCCAGTGAGAGTCAGTGTCTGTGGAACCCGTACCCCAGTGAGAGTCAGTGTGTGTGGAACTGTACCCCGGTGAGAGTCAGTGTCTGTGGAACCCATACCCCAGTGAGAGTCAGTGTCTGTGGAACCCGTACCCCAGTGAGAGTCAGTGTCTGTGGAACCCGTATCCCAGTGAGAGTCAGTATGTGTGGAACCCGTACCCCAGTGAGAGTCAGTGTGTGTGGAACCCGTACCCCAGTGAGAGTCAGTGTCTGTGGAACCCGTACCCCAGTGAGAGTCAGTGTCTGTGGAACCCGTACTACAGTGAGAGTCAGTGTCTGTGGAACTGTACCCCAGTGAGAGTCAGTGTCTGTGGAACCGTACCCCAGTGAGAGTCAGTGTCTGTGGAACCCGTATCCCAGTGAGAGTCAGTATGTGTGGAACCCGTACCCCAGTGAGAGTCAGTGTGTGTGGAACCCGTACCCCAGTGAGAGTCAGTGTCTGTGGAACCTGTACCCCAGTGAGAGTCAGTGTCTGTGGAACCCGTACCACAGTGAGAGTCAGTGTCTGTGGAACTGTACCCCAGTGAGAGTCAGTGTCTGTGGAACTGTACCCCAGTGAGAGTCAGTGTCTGTGGAGCCTGTACCCCAGTGAGAGTCAGTGTCTGTGGAACCCGTACCCCAGTGAGAGTCAGTGTCTGTGGGACCAGTACCACCAGTGAGAGTCAGTGTCTGTGGAACCCGTACCCCAGTGAGAGTCAGTGTCTGTGGCACTGTACCCCAGTGAGAGTCAGTGTCTGTGGAGCCTGTACCCCAGTGACAGTCAGTGCCTGTGGAACCCATACCCCAGTGAGAGACAGTGTCTGTGGAACCCATACCCCAGTGGGAGTCAGTGTGTGTGGAACCCATACCCCAGTGAGAGTCAGTGTCTGTGGAACCCGTGTCCCAGTGAGAGTCAGTGTATGTGGAACTGTACCCCAGAGAGAGTCAGTGTCTGTGGAACCCATACCCCAGTGAGAGTCAGTGTCTGTGGAACCCGTACCCCAGTGACAGTCAGTGTCTGTGGAACCCGTATCACAGTGAGAGTCAGTATGTGTGGAACCCGTACCCCAATGAGAGTCAGTGTGTGTGGAACCCGTACCCCAGTGAGAGTCAGTGTCTGTGGAACTGTACCCCAGTGAGAGTCAGTGTCTGTGGAGCCTGTAACCCAGTGAGAGTCAGTGTCCGTGCAACTCGTACCCCAGTGAGAGTCAGTGTCTGTGGAACCCGTACCCCAGTGAGAGTCAGTGTCCGTGCAACTCGTACCCCAGTGAGAGTCAGTG
Source organism: Squalus acanthias (assembly GCA_030390025.1). NCBI lineage: Eukaryota > Metazoa > Chordata > Chondrichthyes > Squaliformes > Squalidae > Squalus > Squalus acanthias. Next base: position 15,539 of record JASTWF010001222.1, on the reverse strand, counting down.
TCTGTGGAACTGTACCCCAGTGAGAGTCAGTGTCTGTGGAACCCGTACCCCAGTGAGAGTCAGTGTCTGTGGAACCCGTACCTCAGTGAGAGTCAGTGTCTGTGGTACCCATACCCCAGTGAGAGTCAGTGTCTGTGGAACTGTACCCCAGTGAGAATCAGTGTCTGTGGAACCCATACCCCAGTGAGAGTCAGTGTCTGTGGAGCCTGTACCCCAGTGAGAGTCAGTGTCTGTGGAACCCGTACCCCAGTGAGAGTCAGTGTCTGTGGAACCCGTACCCTAGTGAGAGTCAGTGTCTGTGGAATCCGTACCCCAGTGAGAGTCAGTGTCTGTGGAGCCTGTACCCCAGTGAGAGTCAGTGTCTGTGGTACCCATACCCCAGTGAGAGTCAGTGTCTGTGGAATCCGTACCTCAGTGAGAGTCAGCGTCTGTGGTACCCATACCCCAGTGAGAGTCAGTGTCTGTGGAGCCTGTACCCCAGTGAGAGTCAGTGTCTGTGGAACCAGTACCCCAGTGAGAGTCAGTGTCTGTGGGACCCGTACCCCAGTGAGAGTCAGTGTCTGTGGAATCCGTACCTCAGTGAGAGTCAGCGTCTGTGGTACCCATACCCCAGTGAGAGTCAGTGTCTGTGGAGCCTGTACCCCAGTGAGAGTCAGTGTCTGTGGAACCAGTACCCCAGTGAGAGTCAGTGTCTGTGGGACCCGTACCCTAGTGAGAGTCAGTGTCTGTGGAATCCGTACCCCAGTGAGAGTCAGTGTCTGTGGAGCCTGTACCCCAGTGAGAGTCATTGCCTGTGGAACCAATACCCCAGTGAGAGACAGTGTCTGTGGAACCCGTACCCCAGTGAGAGTCAGTGTCTGTGGAACCCGTGTCCCAGTGAGAGTCTGTGTGTGTGGAACTGTACCCCAGTGAGAGTTAGTGTCTGTGGAACCCGTACCCCAGTGAGAGTCACTGTCTGTGGAACCCGTACCCCAGTGAGAGTCAGTGTCTGTGGAACCCGTGTCCCAGTGAGAGTCAGTGTGTGTGGAACTGTACCCCAGTGAGAGTCAGTGTCGGTGGATCCCATACCCCAGTGAGAGCCAGTGTCTGTGGAACCCGTACCCCAGTGAGAGTCAGTGTCTGTGGAACCCGTATCACAGTGAGAGTCAGTATGTGTGGAACCCGTACCCCAGTGAGAGTCAGTGTGTGTGGAACCCGTACCCCAGTGAGAGTCAGTGTCTGTGGAACCCATACCCCAGTGAGAGTCAGTGTCTGTGGAACTGTACCCCAGTGAGAGTCAGTGTCTGTGGAGCCTGTAACCCAATGAGAGTCAGTGCCTGTGGAAACCATACCCCAGTGAGAGTCAGTGTCTGTGGAACTGTACCCCAGTGAGAGACAGTGTCTGTGGAACTGTGCCCCAGTGAGAGTCAGTGTCTGTGGAACCCGTACCCAAGTGAGAGTCACTGTCTGTGGAACCCGTACCCCAGTGAGAGTCAGTGTGTGTGGAACCCGTACCCAAGTGAGAGTCAGTGTCTGTGGTACCCATACCCCAGTGAGAGTCAGTGTCTGTGGAACTGTACCCCAGTGAGAATCAGTGTCTGTGGAACCCATACCCCAGTGAGAGTAAGTGTCTGTGGAGCCTGTACCCCAGTGAGAGTCAGTGTCTGTGGAACCCGTACCCCAGTGAGAGTCAGTGTCTGTGGAACCCGTACCCTAGTGAGAGTCAGTGTCTGTGGAATCCGTACCCCAGTGAGAGTCAGTGTCTGTGGAGCCTGTACCCCAGTGAGAGTCAGTGTCTGTGGTACCCATACCCCAGTGAGAGTCAGTGTCTGTGGAATCCGTACCTCAGTGAGAGTCAGTGTCTGTGGAACCCATACCCCAGTGAGAGTCAGTGTCTGTGGAGCCTGTACCCCAGTGAGAGTCAGTGTCTGTGGAACCAGTACCCCAGTGAGAGTCAGTGTCTGTGGGACCCGTACCCCAGTGAGAGTCAGTGTCTGTGGAATCCGTACCTCAGTGAGAGTCAGTGTCTGTGGTACCCAGTACCCCAGTGAGAGTCAGTGTCTGTGGAGCCTGTACCCCAGTGAGAGTCAGTGTCTGTGGAACCAGTACCCCAGTGAGAGTCAGTGTCTGTGGGACCCGTACCCAGTGAGAGTCAGTGTCTGTGGAATCCGTACCCCAGTGAGAGTCAGTGTCTGTGGAGCCTGTACCCCAGTGAGAGTCAGTGCCTGTGGAACCAGTACCCCAGTGAGAGTCAGTGTCTGTGGAACCCGTACCCCAGTGAGAGTCAGTGTCTGTGGAACCCGTGTCCCAGTGAGAGTCAGTGTGTGTGGAACTGTACCCCAGTGAGAGTTAGTGTCTGTGGAACCCGTACCCCAGTGAGAGTCACTGTCTGTGGAACCCGTACCCCAGTGAGAGTCAGTGTCTGTGGAACCCGTGTCCCAGTGAGAGTCAGTGTGTGTGGAACTGTACCCCAGTGAGAGTCAGTGTCGGTGGATCCCATACCCCAGTGAGAGCCAGTGTCTGTGGAACCCGTACCCCAGTGAGAGTCAGTGTCTGTGGAACCCGTATCACAGTGAGAGTCAGTATGTGTGGAACCCGTACCCCAGTGAGAGTCAGTGTGTGTGGAACCCGTACCCCAGTGAGAGTCAGTGTCTGTGGAACCCATACCCCAGTGAGAGTCAGTGTCTGTGGAACTGTACCCCAGTGAGAGTCAGTGTCTGTGGAGCCTGTAACCCAATGAGAGTCAGTGCCTGTGGAAACCATACCCCAGTGAGAGTCAGTGTCTGTGGAACTGTACCCCAGTGAGAGACAGTGTCTGTGGAACTGTGCCCCAGTGAGAGTCAGTGTCTGTGGAACCCGTACCCAAGTGAGAGTCACTGTCTGTGGAACCCGTACCCCAGTGAGAGTCAGTGTGTGTGGAACCCGTACCCAAGTGAGAGTCAGTTTCTGTGGGACCCATACCCCAGTGAGAGTCAGTGTCTGTGGAACCCGTACCCCAGTGAGAGTCAGTGTCTGTGGAACCCGTACCCCAGTGAGAGTCAGTGTCTGTGGAACCCGTACCCCAGTGAGAGTCAGTGTGTGTGGAACCCGTACCCCAGTGAGAGTCAGTGTCTGTGGAACCCGTACCCCAGTGAGAGTCAGTGTCTGTGGAACCCGTACCCCAATGAGAGTCAGTGTCTGTGGAACTGTACCCCAGTGAGGGTCAGTGTCTGTGGAACCGTACCCCAGTGAGAGTCAGTGTCGGTGGAAACCATACCCCAGTGAGAGTCAGTGTCTGTGGAACTGTACCCCAGTGAGAGTCAGTGTCTGTGGAACTGTACCCCAGTGAGAGTCAGTGTCTGTTGAGCCTGTACCCCAGTGAGAGTCAGTGTCTGTGGAACCCGTACCCCAGTGAGAGTCAGTGTCTGTGGGACCCGTACCACCAGTGAGAGTCAGTGTCTGTGGAACCCGTACCCCAGTGAGAGTCAGTGTCTGTGGCACTGTACCCCAGTGAGAGTCAGTGTCTGTGGAGCCTGTACCCCAGTGAGAGTCAGTGCATGTTCAACCCATACCCCAGTGAGAGTCAGTGTCTGTGGAACCCATACCCCAGTGAGAGTCAGTGTCTGTGGAACCCGTGTCCCAGTGAGAGTCAGTGTGTGTGGAACTGTACCCCAGTGAGAGTCAGTGTCTGGTTAACCCATACCCCAGTGAGAGTCAGTGTCTGTGGAACCCGTATCCCAGTGAGAGTCAGTGTGTGTGGAACTGTACCCCAGAGAGAGTCAGTGTCTGTGGAACCCATACCCCAGTGAGAGTCAGTGTCTGTGGAACCCGTACCCCAGTGAGAGTCAGTGTCTGTGGAACCCGTACCCCAGTGAGAGTCAGTGTGTGTGGAACCCGTACCCCAGTGAGAGTCAGTGTCTGTGGAACCCATACCACAGTGAGAGTCAGTGTCTGTGGAACTGTACCCCAGTGAGAGTCAGTGTCTGTGGAACTGTGCCCCGGTGAGAGTCAGTGTCTGTGGAACTGTACCCCAGTGAGAGTCAGTGTCTGTGGAGCCTGTAACCCAGTGAGAGTCAGTGTCTGTGCAACTCGTACCCCAGTGAGAGTCAGTGTCTGTGGAACCCGTACCCCAGTGAGAGTCAGTGTCCGTGCAACTCGTACCCCAGTGAGAGTCAGTGTCTGTGGAACCCGTACCACAGTGAGAGTCAGTGTCTGTGGAACCCGTACCCCAGTGACAGTCAGTGTCTGTGGAACCCGTACCCCAGTGAGAGTCAGTGTCTGTGGAACCCGTACCCCAGTGAGAGTCACTGTCTGTGGAACCCGTACCCCAGTGAGAGTCAGTGTCTGTGGAACCCGTGTCCCAGTGAGAGTCAGTGTGTGTGGAACTGTACCCCAGTGAGAGTCAGTATGTGTGGAACCCGTACCCCAGTGAGAGTCAGTGTCTGTGGAACCCGTACCCCAGTGAGAGTCAGTGTCTGTGGAACCCGTACTACAGTGAGAGTCAGTGTCTGTGGAACTGTACCCCAGTGAGAGTCAGTGTCTGTGGAACCGTACCCCAGTGAGAGTCAGTGTCTGTGGAACCCGTATCCCAGTGAGAGTCAGTATGTGTGGAACCCGTACCCCAGTGAGAGTCAGTGTGTGTGGAACCCGTACCCCAGTGAGAGTCAGTGTCTGTGGAATCTGTACCCCAGTGAGAGTCAGTGTCTGTGGAACCCGTACCACAGTGAGAGTCAGTGTCTGTGGAACTGTACCCCAGTGAGAGTCAGTGTCTGTGGAACTGTACCCCAGTGAGAGTCAGTGTCTGTGGAGCCTGTACCCCAGTGAGTGTCAGTGTCTGTGGAACCCGTACCCCAGTGAGAGTCAGTGTCTGTGGCACTGTACCCCAGTGAGAGTCAGTGTCTGTGGAGCCTGTACCCCAGTGACAGTCAGTGCCTGTGGAACCCATACCCCAGTGAGAGACAGTGTCTGTGGAACCCATACCCCAGTGGGAGTCAGTGTGTGTGGAACCCATACCCCAGTGAGAGTCAGTGTCTGTGGAACCCGTGTCCCAGTGAGAGTCAGTGTATGTGGAACTGTACCCCAGAGAGAGTCAGTGTCTGTGGAACCCATACCCCAGTGAGAGTCAGTGCCTGTGGAACCCGTACCCCAGTGACAGTCAGTGTCTGTGGAACCCGTATCACAGTGAGAGTCAGTATGTGTGGAACCCGTACCCCAATGAGAGTCAGTGTGTGTGGAACCCGTACCCCAGTGAGAGTCAGTGTCTGTGGAACTGTACCCCAGTGAGAGTCAGTGTCTGTGGAGCCTGTAACCCAGTGAGAGTCAGTGTCTGTGGAACCCGTACTCCAGTGAGAGTCAGTGTCCGTGCAACTCGTACCCCAGTGAGAGTCAGTGTCTGTGGAACCCGTACCCCAGTGAAAGTCAGTGTCCGTGCAACTCGTACCCCAGTGAGAGTCAGTGTCTGTGGAACCCGTACCCCAGTGAGAGTCAGTGTCTGTGGAACCCGTACCCCAGTGAGAGTCAGTGTCTGTGGAACCCGTACCTCAGTGAGAGTCAGTGTCTGTGGTACCCATACCCCAGTGAGAGTCAGTGTCTGTGGAACTGTACCACAGTGAGAATCAGTGTCTGTGGAACCCATACCCCAGTGAGAGTCAGTGTCTGTGGAGCCTGTACCCCAGTGAGAGTCAGTGTCTGTGGAACCCGTACCCCAGTGAGAGTCAGTGTCTGTGGACCCGTACCCTAGTGAGAGTCAGTGTCTGTGGAATCCGTACCCCAGTGAGAGTCCGTGTCTGTGGAGCCTGTACCCCAGTGAGAGTCAGTGCCTGTGGAACCCATACCCCAGTGAGAGACAGTGTCTATGGAACCCGTACCCCAGTGAGAGTCAGTGTCTGTGGAACCCGTGTCCCAGTGAGAGTCTGTGTGTGTGGAACTGTACCCCAGTGAGAGTCAGTGTCTGTGGAACCCGTACCCCAGTGAGAGTCAGTGTGTGTGGAACCCGTACCGCAGTGAGAGTCAGTGTCTGTGCAAACCGTATCCCAGTGAGAGTCAGTGTCTGTGGAACTGTACCCCAGTGAGAGTCAGTGTCTGTGGAACCCGTACCCCAGTGAGAGTCAGTGTGTGTGGAACTGTACCCCAGTGAGAGTCAGTGTCTGTGGAACCCATACCCCAGTGAGAGTCAGTGTCTGTGGAACCCGTACCCCAGTGAGAGTCAGTGTCTGTGGAACCCGTATCCCAGTGAGAGTCAGTATGTGTGGAACCCGTACCCCAGTGAGAGTCAGTGTGTGTGGAACCCGTACCCCAGTGAGAGTCAGTGTCCGTGGAACCCGTACCCCAGTGAGAGTCAGTGTCTGTGGAACACGTACTACAGTGAGAGTCAGTGTCTGTGGAACTGTACCCCAGTGAGAGTCAGTGTCTGTGGAACCGTACCCCAGTGAGTGTCAGTGTCTGTGGAACCCGTATCCCAGTGAGAGTCAGTATGTGTGGAACCCGTACCCCAGTGAGAGTCAGTGTGTGTGGAACCCGTACCCCAGTGAGAGTCAGTGTCTGTGGAACCTGTACCCCAGTGAGAGTCAGTGTCTGTGGAACCCGTACCACAGTGAGAGTCAGTGTCTGTGGAACCCGTGTCCCAGTGAGAGTCAGTGTATGTGGAACTGTACCCCAGAGAGAGTCAGTGTCTGTGGAACCCATACCCCAGTGAGAGTCAGTGTCTGTGGAACCCGTACCCCAGTGACAGTCAGTGTCTGTGGAACCCGTATCACAGTGAGAGTCAGTATGTGTGGAACCCGTACCCCAATGAGAGTCAGTGTGTGTGGAACCCGTACCCCAGTGAGAGTCAGTGTCTGTGGAACTGTACCCCAGTGAGAGTCAGTGTCTGTGGAGCCTGTAACCCAGTGAGAGTCAGTGTCTGTGCAACTCGTACCCCAGTGAGAGTCAGTGTCTGTGGAACCCGTACCCCAGTGAGAGTCAGTGTCGTGCAACTCGTACCCCAGTGAGAGTCAGTGTCTGTGGAACTGTACCCCAGTGAGAGTCAGTGTCTGTGGAACCCGTACCCCAGTGAGAGTCAGTGTCTGTGGAGCCTGTACCCCAGTGAGAGTCAGTGTCTGTGGAACCCGTACCCCAGTGAGAGTCAGTGTCTGTGGAACTGTACCACAGTGAGAGTCAGTGTCTGTGGAACCCATACCCCAGTGAGAGTCAGTGTCTGTGGAACCCGTATCCCAGTGAGAGTCAGTGTGTGTGGAACTGTACCCCAGAGAGAGTCAGTGTCTGTGGAACCCATACCCCAGTGAGAGTCAGTGTCTGTGGAACCCGTACCCCAGTGAGAGTCAGTGTCTGTGGAACCCGTACCCCAGTGAGAGTCAGTGTGTGTGGAACCCGTACCCCAGTGAGAGTCAGTGTCTGTGGAACCCATACCACAGTGAGAGTCAGTGTCTGTGGAACCCGTACCCCAGTGAGAGTCAGTGTCTGTGGAACCCGTACCTCAGTGAGAGTCAGCGTCTGTGGTACCCATACCCCAGTGAGAGTCAGTATCTGTGGAGCCTGTACCCCAGTGAGAGTCAGTGTCTGTGGAACCAGTACCCCAGTGAGAGTCAGTGTCTGTGGGACCCGTACCCTAGTGAGAGTCAGTGTCTGTGGAATCCGTACCCCAGTGAGAGTCAGTGTCTGTGGAGCCTGTACCCCAGTGAGAGTCATTGCCTGTGGAACCCATACCCCAGTGAGAGACAGTGTCTGTGGAACCCGTACCCCAGTGAGAGTCAGTGTCTGTGGAACCCGTGTCCCAGTGAGAGTCTGTGTGTGTGGAACTGTACCCCAGTGAGAGTTAGTGTCTGTGGAACCCGTACCCCAGTGAGAGTCACTGTCTGTGGAACCCGTACCCCAGTGAGAGTCAGTGTCTGTGGAACCCGTACCCCAGTGACAGTCAGTGTCTGTGGCACTGTACCCCAGTGAGAGTCAGTGTGTGTGGAACCCGTACCCCAGTGAGAGTCAGTGTCTGTGGAAACCCATACCACAGTGAGAGTCAGTGTGTGTGGAACCCGTACCCCAATGAGAGTCAGTGTCTGTGGAACCTGTACCCAAGTGAGAGTCAGTGTCTGTGGAGCCTGTACCCCAGTGAGAGTCAGTGTGTGTGGAACCCGTACCCCAGTGAGAGTCAGTGTCTGTGGAACCTGTACCCCAGTGAGAGTCAGTGTCTGTGGAACTGTACCCCGGTGAGAGTCAGTGTCTGTGGAACCCGTACCCCAGTGAGAGTCAGTGTCTGTGGAAACCCATACCCCAGTGAGAGTCAGTGTGTGTGGAACCCGTACCCCAATGAGAGTCAGTGTCTGTGGAACCTGTACCCCAGTGAGAGTCAGTGTCTGTGGAGCCTGTACCCCAGTGAGAGTCAGTGTGTGTGGAACCCGTACCCCAATGAGAGTCAGTGTCTGTGGAACATGTACCCCAGTGAGAGTCAGTGTCTGTGGAGCCTGTACCCCAGTGAGAGTCAGTGTCTGTGGAACCCGTACCCCAGTGAGAGTCAGTGTCTGTGGAACCCGTACCCCAGTGAGAGTCAGTGTCTGTGGAACCCGTACCCCAGTGAGAGTCAGTGTCTGTGCAAACCGTATCCCAGTGAGAGTCAGTGTCTGTGGAACTGTACCCCAGTGAGAGTCAGTGTCTGTGGAACCCGTACCCCAGTGAGAGTCAGTGTGTGTGGAACTGTACCCCAGTGAGAGTCAGTGTCTGTGGAACCCATACCCCAGTGAGAGTCAGTGTCTGTGGAACCCGTACCCCAGTGAGAGTCAGTGTCTGTGGAACCCGTATCCCAGTGAGAGTCAGTATGTGTGGAACCCGTACCCCAGTGAGAGTCAGTGTGTGTGGAACCCGTACCCCAGTGAGAGTCAGTGTCTGTGGAACCCGTACCCCAGTGAGAGTCAGTGTCTGTGGAACCCGTACTACAGTGAGAGTCAGTGTCTGTGGAACTGTACCCCAGTGAGAGTCAGTGTCTGTGGAACCGTACCCCAGTGAGAGTCAGTGTCTGTGGAACCCGTATCCCAGTGAGAGTCAGTATGTGTGGAACCCGTACCCCAGTGAGAGTCAGTGTGTGTGGAACCCGTACCCCAGTGAGAGTCAGTGTCTGTGGAACCTGTACCCCAGTGAGAGTCAGTGTCTGTGGAACCCGTACCACAGTGAGAGTCAGTGTCTGTGGAACTGTACCCCAGTGAGAGTCAGTGTCTGTGGAACCTGTACCCCAGTGAGAGTCAGTGTCTGTGGAGCCTGTACCCCAGTGAGAGTCAGTGTCTGTGGAACCCGTACCCCAGTGAGAGTCAGTGTCTGTGGGACCAGTACCACCAGTGAGAGTCAGTGTCTGTGGAACCCGTACCCCAGTGAGAGTCAGTGTCTGTGGCACTGTACCCCAGTGAGAGTCAGTGTCTGTGGAGCCTGTACCCCAGTGACAGTCAGTGCCTGTGGAACCCATACCCCAGTGAGAGACAGTGTCTGTGGAACCCATACCCCAGTGGGAGTCAGTGTGTGTGGAACCCATACCCCAGTGAGAGTCAGTGTCTGTGGAACCCGTGTCCCAGTGAGAGTCAGTGTATGTGGAACTGTACCCCAGAGAGAGTCAGTGTCTGTGGAACCCATACCCCAGTGAGAGTCAGTGTCTGTGGAACCCGTACCCCAGTGACAGTCAGTGTCTGTGGAACCCGTATCACAGTGAGAGTCAGTATGTGTGGAACCCGTACCCCAATGAGAGTCAGTGTGTGTGGAACCCGTACCCCAGTGAGAGTCAGTGTCTGTGGAACTGTACCCCAGTGAGAGTCAGTGTCTGTGGAGCCTGTAACCCAGTGAGAGTCAGTGTCCGTGCAACTCGTACCCCAGTGAGAGTCAGTGTCTGTGGAACCCGTACCCCAGTGAGAGTCAGTGTCCGTGCAACTCGTACCCCAGTGAGAGTCAGTGTCTGTGGAACTGTACCCCAGTGAGAGTCAGTGTCTGTGGAACCCGTACCCCAGTGAGAGTCAGTGTCTGTGGAACCCGTACCTCAGTGAGAGTCAGTGTCTGTGGTACCCATACCCCAGTGAGAGTCAGTGTCTGTGGAACTGTACCCCAGTGAGAATCAGTGTCTGTGGAACCCATACCCCAGTGAGAGTCAGTGTCTGTGGAGCCTGTACCCCAGTGAGAGTCAGTGTCTGTGGAACCCGTACCCCAGTGAGAGTCAGTGTCTGTGGAACCCGTACCCTAGTGAGAGTCAGTGTCTGTGGAATCCGTACCCCAGTGAGAGTCAGTGTCTGTGGAGCCTGTACCCCAGTGAGAGTCAGTGTCTGTGGTACCCATACCCCGGTGAGAGTCAGTGTCTGTGGAATCCGTACCTCAGTGAGAGTCAGCGTCTGTGGTACCCATACCCCAGTGAGAGTCAGTGTCTGTGGAGCCTGTACCCCAGTGAGAGTCAGTGTCTGTGGAACCAGTACCCCAGTGAGAGTCAGTGTCTGTGGGACCCGTACCCCAGTGAGAGTCAGTGTCTGTGGAATCCGTACCTCAGTGAGAGTCAGCGTCTGTGGTACCCATACCCCAGTGAGAGTCAGTGTCTGTGGAGCCTGTACCCCAGTGAGAGTCAGTGTCTGTGGAACCAGTACCCCAGTGAGAGTCAGTGTCTGTGGGACCCGTACCCTAGTGAGAGTCAGTGTCTGTGGAATCCGTACCCCAGTGAGAGTCAGTGTCTGTGGAGCCTGTACCCCAGTGAGAGTCATTGCCTGTGGAACCAATACCCCAGTGAGAGACAGTGTCTGTGGAACCCGTACCCCAGTGAGAGTCAGTGTCTGTGGAACCCGTGTCCCAGTGAGAGTCTGTGTGTGTGGAACTGTACCCCAGTGAGAGTTAGTGTCTGTGGAACCCGTACCCCAGTGAGAGTCACTGTCTGTGGAACCCGTACCCCAGTGAGAGTCAGTGTCTGTGGAACCCGTGTCCCAGTGAGAGTCAGTGTGTGTGGAACTGTACCCCAGTGAGAGTCAGTGTCGGTGGATCCCATACCCCAGTGAGAGCCAGTGTCTGTGGAACCCGTACCCCAGTGAGAGTCAGTGTCTGTGGAACCCGTATCACAGTGAGAGTCAGTATGTGTGGAACCCGTACCCCAGTGAGAGTCAGTGTGTGTGGAACCCGTACCCCAGTGAGAGTCAGTGTCTGTGGAACCCATACCCCAGTGAGAGTCAGTGTCTGTGGAACTGTACCCCAGTGAGAGTCAGTGTCTGTGGAGCCTGTAACCCAATGAGAGTCAGTGCCTGTGGAAACCATACCCCAGTGAGAGTCAGTGTCTGTGGAACTGTACCCCAGTGAGAGACAGTGTCTGTGGAACTGTGCCCCAGTGAGAGTCAGTGTCTGTGGAACCCGTACCCAAGTGAGAGTCACTGTCTGTGGAACCCGTACCCCAGTGAGAGTCAGTGTGTGTGGAACCCGTACCCAAGTGAGAGTCAGTTTCTGTGGGACCCGTACCCCAGTGAGAGTCAGTGTCTGTGGAACCCGTACCCCAGTGAGAGTCAGTGTCTGTGGAACCGTACCCCAGTGAGAGTCAGTGTCTGTGGAACCCGTACCCCAGTGAGAGTCAGTGTGTGTGGAACCCGTACCCCAGTGAGAGTCAGTGTCTGTGGAACCCGTACCCCAGTGAGAGTCAGTGTCTGTGGAACCCGTGTCCCAGTGAGAGTCAGTGTGTGTGGAACTGTACCCCAGTGAGAGTCAGTGTCTGTGGAACCCATACCCCAGTGAGAGTCAGTGTCTGTGGAACCCGTGACCCAGTGAGAGTCAGTGTCTGTGGAACCCGTACCACAATGAGAGTCAGTGTCTGTGGAACTGTACCCCAGTGAGGGTCAGTGTCTGTGGAACCGTACCCCAGTGAGAGTCAGTGTCGGTGGAAACCATACCCCAGTGAGAGTCAGTGTCTGTGGAACTGTACCCCAGTGAGAGTCAGTATCTGTGGAACTGTACCCCAGTGAGAGTCAGTGTCTGTTGAGCCTGTACCCCAGTGAGAGTCAGTGTCTGTGGAACCCGTACCCCAGTGAGAGTCAGTGTCTGTGGGACCCGTACCACCAGTGAGAGTCAGTGTCTGTGGAACCCGTACCCCAGTGAGAGTCAGTGTCTGTGGCACTGTACCCCAGTGAGAGTCAGTGTCTGTGGAGCCTGTACCCCAGTGAGAGTCAGTGCATGTTCAACCCATACCCCAGTGAGAGTCAGTGTCTGTGGAACCCATACCCCAGTGAGAGTCAGTATCTGTGGAACCCGTGTCCCAGTGAGAGTCAGTGTGTGTGGAACTGTACCCCAGTGAGAGTCAGTGTCTGGTTAACCCATACCCCAGTGAGAGTCAGTGTCTGTGGAACCCGTATCCCAGTGAGAGTCAGTGTGTGTGGAACTGTACCCCAGAGAGAGTCAGTGTCTGTGGAACCCATACCCCAGTGAGAGTCAGTGTCTGTGGAACCCGTACCCCAGTGAGAGTCAGTGTCTGTGGAACCCGTACCCCAGTGAGAGTCAGTGTGTGTGGAACCCGTACCCCAGTGAGAGTCAGTGTCTGTGGAACCCATACCACAGTGAGAGTCAGTGTCTGTGGAACTGTACCCCAGTGAGAGTCAGTGTCTGTGGAACTGTGCCCCGGTGAGAGTCAGTGTCTGTGGAACTGTACCCCAGTGAGAGTCAGTGTCTGTGGAGCCTGTAACCCAGTGAGAGTCAGTGTCTGTGCAACTCGTACCCCAGTGAGAGTCAGTGTCTGTGGAACCCGTACCCCAGTGAGAGTCAGTGTCCGTGCAACTCGTACCCCAGTGAGAGTCAGTGTCTGTGGAACCCGTACCACAGTGAGAGTCAGTGTCTGTGGAACCCGTACCCCAGTGACAGTCAGTGTCTGTGGAACCCGTACCCCAGTGAGAGTCAGTGTCTGTGGAACCCGTACCCCAGTGAGAGTCACTGTCTGTGGAACCCGTACCCCAGTGAGAGTCAGTGTCTGTGGAACCCGTGTCCCAGTGAGAGTCAGTGTGTGTGGAACTGTACCCCAGTGAGAGTCAGTATGTGTGGAACCCGTACCCCAGTGAGAGTCAGTGTCTGTGGAACCCGTACCCCAGTGAGAGTCAGTGTCTGTGGAACCCGTACTACAGTGAGAGTCAGTGTCTGTGGAACTGTACCCCAGTGAGAGTCAGTGTCTGTGGAACCGTACCCCAGTGAGAGTCAGTGTCTGTGGAACCCGTATCCCAGTGAGAGTCAGTATGTGTGGAACCCGTACCCCAGTGAGAGTCAGTGTGTGTGGAACCCGTACCCCAGTGAGAGTCAGTGTCTGTGGAATCTGTACCCCAGTGAGAGTCAGTGTCTGTGGAACCCGTACCACAGTGAGAGTCAGTGTCTGTGGAACTGTACCCCAGTGAGAGTCAGTGTCTGTGGAACTGTACCCCAGTGAGAGTCAGTGTCTGTGGAGCCTGTACCCCAGTGAGTGTCAGTGTCTGTGGAACCCGTACCCCAGTGAGAGTCAGTGTCTGTGGCACTGTACCCCAGTGAGAGTCAGTGTCTGTGGAGCCTGTACCCCAGTGACAGTCAGTGCCTGTGGAACCCATACCCCAGTGAGAGACAGTGTCTGTGGAACCCATACCCCAGTGGGAGTCAGTGTGTGTGGAACCCATACCCCAGTGAGAGTCAGTGTCTGTGGAACCCGTGTCCCAGTGAGAGTCAGTGTATGTGGAACTGTACCCCAGAGAGAGTCAGTGTCTGTGGAACCCATACCCCAGTGAGAGTCAGTGCCTGTGGAACCCGTACCCCAGTGACAGTCAGTGTCTGTGGAACCCGTATCACAGTGAGAGTCAGTATGTGTGGAACCCGTACCCCAATGAGAGTCAGTGTGTGTGGAACCCGTACCCCAGTGAGAGTCAGTGTCTGTGGAACTGTACCCCAGTGAGAGTCAGTGTCTGTGGAGCCTGTACCCCAGTGAGAGTCAGTGTCTGTGGAACCCGTACTCCAGTGAGAGTCAGTGTCTGTGCAACTCGTACCCCAGTGAGAGTCAGTGTCTGTGGAACCCGTACCCCAGTGAGAGTCAGTGTCCGTGCAACTCGTACCCCAGTGAGAGTCAGTGTCTGTGGAACCCGTACCCCAGTGAGAGTCAGTGTCTGTGGAACCCGTACCCCAGTGAGAGTCAGTGTCTGTGGAACCCGTACCTCAGTGAGAGTCAGTGTCTGTGGTACCCATACCCCAGTGAGAGTCAGTGTCTGTGGAACTGTACCACAGTGAGAGTCAGTGTCTGTGGAACCCATACCCCAGTGAGAGTCAGTGTCTGTGGAGCCTGTACCCCAGTGAGAGTCAGTGTCTGTGGAACCCGTACCCCAGTGAGAGTCAGTGTCTGTGGGACCCGTACCCTAGTGAGAGTCAGTGTCTGTGGAATCCGTACCCCAGTGAGAGTCCGTGTCTGTGGAGCCTGTACCCCAGTGAAAGTCAGTGCCTGTGGAACCCATACCCCAGTGAGAGACAGTGTCTATGGAACCCGTACCCCAGTGAGAGTCAGTGTCTGTGGAACCCGTGTCCCAGTGAGAGTCTGTGTGTGTGGAACTGTACCCCAGTGAGAGTCAGTGTCTGTGGAACCCGTACCCCAGTGAGAGTCAGTGTGTGTGGAACCCGTACCCCAGTGAGAGTCAGTGTCTGTGCAAACCGTATCCCCAGTGAGAGTCAGTGTCTGTGGAACTGTACCCCAGTGAGAGTCAGTGTCTGTGGAACCCGTACCCCAGTGAGAGTCAGTGTGTGTGGAACTGTACCCCAGTGAGAGTCAGTGTCTGTGGAACCCATACCCCAGTGAGAGTCAGTGTCTGTGGAACCCGTACCCCAGTGAGAGTCAGTGTCTGTGGAACCCGTATCCCAGTGAGAGTCAGTATGTGTGGAACCCGTACCCCAGTGAGAGTCAGTGTGTGTGGAACCCGTACCCCAGTGAGAGTCAGTGTCCGTGGAACCCGTACCCCAGTGAGAGTCAGTGTCTGTGGAACACGTACTACAGTGAGAGTCAGTGTCTGTGGAACTGTACCCCAGTGAGAGTCAGTGTCTGTGGAACCGTACCCCAGTGAGTGTCAGTGTCTGTGGAACCCGTATCCCAGTGAGAGTCAGTATGTGTGGAACCCGTACCCCAGTGAGAGTCAGTGTGTGTGGAACCCGTACCCCAGTGAGAGTCAGTGTCTGTGGAACCTGTACCCCAGTGAGAGTCAGTGTCTGTGGAACCCGTACCACAGTGAGAGTCAGTGTCTGTGGAACTGTACCCCAGTGAGAGTCAGTGTCTGTGGAACTGTACCCCAGTGAGAGTCAATGTCTGTGGAGCCTGTACCCCAGTGAGAGTCAGTGTCTGTGGAACCCGTACCCCAGTGAGAGTCAGTGTCTGTGGGACCAGTACCACCAGTGAGAGTCAGTGTCTGTGGAACCCGTACCCCAGTGAGAGTCAGTGTCTGTGGCACTGTACCCCAGTGAGAGTCAGTGTCTGTGGAGCCTGTACCCCAGTGAGAGTCAGTGCCTGTGGAACCCATACCCCAGTGAGAGACAGTGTCTGTGGAACCCATACCCCAGTGAGAGTCAGTGTCTGTGGAACTGTACCCCAGTGAGAGTCAGTGTCTGTGGAGCCTGTA
>JASTWF010001221.1:30000-102544 GCA_030390025.1 Squalus acanthias | reverse complement strand
GGTGTTCGGCGCCTTCCCGGATGCTTCTCCTCCACTTTTGTGCGGTCTTGGGCCAGGGATTCCCAGGTGTCGGTGGGGATGTTGCACTTTTTCCAAGGAGGCTTTGAGGGTGTCCTTGAAGCGTTTCCTCTGCCCACCTGGGGCTCTCTTGCCGTGCCGGAGCTCCGAGTACAGCGCTTGTTTTGGGAGTCTCGTACTCACCTTCCAGGCTCGGAGGCTGCCAGTTCTACCTGTGGCTCCGCCCCGCACTCTCGCCATTGGTCGCCTGACCCGTCTGTCTTCGCGACGCCGCCCCCTCCCGCGGCCAAACTCTTTGCTCCCCGATTGGATGAGCCTCAACTTCAGTCAAACTATCTTTTTCCCCCCCATCGGTGATTTTTTTTGTAGAATTAATTAACAGGGCGAAAGCGTTCAAAGAACATTTTTTAAAAGCACACTTTTTTTAGTGCCCCGTTGATTTTTCTCCTGAGTTGCTTGCAGCGATGCCCAGGAGACCAATCTTCACTCCCTGAAGACTCGACAGACCCTGATACAGGCGTCATAACATAAGAAATAGGAGCAGGAATTAGCCACTTGGCCCCTCGAGCCTGCTCCGCCATTCAATAAGATCATGGCTGATCTTGGGCACAAAGCCACTTCCCTGCCCGCTCCCCATAACCCTTCACTCCCTTATCTTGCAAAAATCTGTCTATCTCCACCTTAACTGTATTTAATGACCCAGCCTCCACGGCTCTCTGGGGCAGAAAACTCCACAGATTTACGACCCTCTGAGAGAAGAAATTCCTCCTCATCTCAGTTCTAAAAGGGCGACCCTTTATTCTGAAACTATGCCCCCGAGTTCTAGATTTCCCCAAGAGCTCATTCAGCAAGTGATCAGGTTGCTCTGTGTCTGAGAGGGGGAGGGTTTCACCCCCCCCCCTCCCCCACACACACTGCCCCCCAGAAAAAGAAAGGTTAGTATTCACCTACTAACTGATACCAGCAAACCAAAAGAAATAGGTCTCGGAACAGGAGGCGGCTAATTCAGCCCCTTGAGCCTGTTCCGCCATTCAATTGGATCATGGCTGATCCGTATCTTAACTCCATCTACCCGCCTTGGCTCCCTCTCCCTTAATATCCTTAGGCGATGGTTACGGTGTAGAAAGCAGTTCAGACACTCCTTTTTGTTTTCCGTTAGATGAATCTGTAAACAATTTGAAAGGGTCACTTGGAGCCATGAAGTAATTTGAAATGATGTAAAAGCAGTTTTCCGCCACTAGAGGGAGCTCTGCTCTGTACCTGGTCCACAGGTGGCCCTTGCTGTCAGATACCTGGTCCGCAGGTGGCCCTTGCTGTCAGATACCTGGTCCACAGGTGGCCCTTGCTGTCAGATACCTGGTCCGCAGGTGGCCCTTGCTGTCAGATACCTAGTCCGCAGGTGGCCCTTGCTGTCGGATACCTGGTCCACAGGTGGCCCTTGCTGTCAGATACCTGGTCCACAGGTGGCCCTTGCTGTCAGATACCTGGTCCACAGGTGGCCCTTGCTGTCAGATACCTGGTCCACAGGTGGCCCTTGCTGTCAGATACCTGGTCCGCAGGTGGCCCTTGCTGTCGGATACCTGGTCCTGCAGCAGTGAATCCCAAAAGGACATCTGGACAATCACCTCAGGAACTGGGTCCGTGTGTCACCATTCTGGACCACTGCCCCCACCCCCCCACCCCCCCCCCCACAAAGGTGCTCTGAATCTTTCGTTCTGCCTCAAGTTTCTCCGTAGCATTTTCTAACTTTTTTAAACCCATATTAAGAAGTACTGGACCTGGTATCGATACCTCGCCTGCTTTTAATTCAGATTAAAATGCACATCGCAGCTTCCTATTGCCTCAGCCTCTGTGGGACTGGGCCACACAGACCTGAGCTAAACCCTGGTTGGTGCTGAATTACCGGATCTCACTGGGGTGTCCGTTGAGTCTATCAATTTTTTTTCTTTCTCTATCACTATCGGGGATGTGGGCGTCGCTGGCAAGGCCGGCATTGGTTGCCCTGAGAAGGTGGGTGGTACCAATGAGTGTGTCTCATCAGGCCACTTCGGAGTCAACTACGTTAGTGTGGGACTCGAGTCACACAAAGACCCAGAGCGGGTAAGGACGGCAGGTTTCCTTCCCTAAAGGACATTAGTGAACCCGTTGGGTTTTTACGACAATCCGGGAGTTTCATGTTGTTTTACAACTAAATTCAAATTCACAAACTCCCATGGTGGGATTTGAACTCACGATCTCTGGATTGTTAGTCCAGTAAGATAACCACTACACTACCGTACCCCTTGTGGTGATGGTGCCCCCAGGATTGGTCTTTACCCCCTCAGGCTTGGGGGAAACGTCACCTGGGATTCTGGCCCCTGATTACCCAGTAAGGAAGGTGCGAGTATGAACACCTTGGGTGGGAACAGGACCAGGCTTGGGTGTGATGTACCCCTTGGTCGAGCAGCCCATTGACTCTCATTGTCTATGCTCCTATATGAAGAAGGACCTGCTGGGCGACCATTGGACCCAAGGCAAGAGTTAGTGTTGAGAGGAATGGAGAAAATTGAGTTTGGGGGCGGGGGGGAGGGTAAGAGAGAGGCAATGATTTATTTTTTATTCATTCTGGGATGTGGGCGTCTGGCAAGGCTGGCATTTATTGCTCATCCCCAGTTGCCCCTTGAGAAGGTGGTGGTGGCACAGAACTATTTCAAATCTCCAACTGTTGCCAAACCAAAGGCTTCTACAAATTGGACGTCCCAACCAACCACATTGCTTCTGGTGAAACCTGGGTGGCCCAGATCCAAAACTTGGGGCCTTCCTGATGGGGATTTTGTCCCTGTAGCTGGTTTATAGGCCTTTGGGGTCTGAGAGGTCCCCATTCCTTGACCTTTATTCAGCAGCCATTGTTCAATCTGGTCTTGTTTTGAGTTAGACCAGTTGTCCCAACCCATTACTCTCCCTGTCCACCGCCAGTCCTCCCTCGGGATATTCCTGCCAGGGTTGATATAAGCTCAGGGAAGGGAAGATTAATGTTCCTGCTCTAATGTGCTTAGCAACCGTCACTAATGAACACACACAAAAGATGTCATGTGACAGGAAGTGGCTCCAAGTTTATACCACATGACAGGAAGGCCCACTAACTAACCAAGGAAACTTTAACCTTTAAATGTTGGGAGATTGGGCTCTTCCCCAGTGCCTAAATGAACCTTGTGGTGTAGTACTGAGCCCTACAGACCAGGCCTGGAATATCCTAGGCCAGGAATATCCCAGGCCTGGTCTGAGTAGCCTGTCGTTTAATCCCTGTTCTAAATTAGTTAAGCTCACTGGCTTGGCAGTCTAGGCTCTGGAACTGATGTCAGCATCCTGGGGGGGTGGGATATGGTTATAAAAACCAAAGGATTCTCAGTCCTGATCGCCATCCCCCTGGCCCCTGACGGAATGTGCGGATATTTTTGGCGAGGATAGGATTGCGATGCCCTCCGTGGTCAAATAGCCTACTGGTTCTCACTGGCCCGAACTGCGCACGGAGAATAGTTGAGGCAGTGGAATCCGGCTGACGCGTGTGGTTAAAGTATCCCGGGGGTGGGGGAGGGGAGGGGGCGGGGAAGGCGAAGGCGAGTGAGTGCCTTCAGAAGGAGAAGGGTGACCGTTTAGAAACAGTGAGTTACTTTAGCATTATATTTAATACATCGGGAGTGAATATTGGAGCTGGAGCTGGGATTTGTGGTTCACTCACAAATTAAAACAAACAGAGTCTATTTCCTCAAACTACAGCAACATCTCCCAATTACAGCAGGATTATTTCACTCGCAAAATGCAGTGAGTGGACGATATATATATATAGATAGATAGATAAATGCAAGTGGTTGTTGTAGCTGATAGATACACGATACAAATTCTGTGCGTAAACCCGATCCCAGTCACTTACAGCGGTGCGTCCTCCCAGCGTGACTGACGGAGGAATTACCCGATCATCTCCATTCCAGCTGGAACGCTCTATCCGGGGATTGTGCTGAGGGATGGGGATGGCCCACTCGGCTTGTGTTTTAACACTACTGTTCAGTCAATGTGACCAAATGAGAATAGATTTTATACTTTAATAGCCTGACCCTTCTAATAAACTGGAAATATTGTACCTGTCTCATTAAAAACTGAGATTTCAACTTGAAGTTTTGCCCTTTGTTTTGTAAGATTGAGCCCGGACGTAAAGCGCAGCTCGGGACTGTCAAAAGATAGACTTTCCAACGAGCAGAGGGAGTGGGATTAATGGGAGAGCTTTACCAAAGAGCCGGCACAGGCACAATGGGCCGAATGGCCTCCTCCTGTGCTGTATCCCACTATGTTACAGAGGAACAGTTTCTGAGGAGGAGCCAAGCCAGGGAACACAGCAACAGGAGGAGGCCATTCAGCCAGATCACGGCTCAAAGGGGGCTGGCAGAGATTGAGTGGAGGACTTCGTGACTGAAGTAACAGTAAATGACCTTTCGCCAGACAAGGCCTAAGCACGGGACCTACAATTACCTGAGTCGTTGGGGACGTCGGCCGGAGTTCCTGCTGCCCAGTCAGCCCTGCTGGAAAGGGCCCGTGTGCGGAGTGTCGCAGGAGGACCGACCGGGCTGGCCCTGGGTGTGAGGCCCCTCGTGACTGAATGGCCTGCTGAAACTCCACGTTCCGCTTGTGCCCTCGCACAGCCTACGATTTCTCACCCTTCCACCCCGCCACTCTGACACCACGTTACCTCTGACCCCCCACCCCAGCCCCTCTGACTCGACACCCCTCCACCCCCCAACCTCCCCGCCCCTGGGACTCCCCTCAGCCCCTCTGACTCGACACCCCTCCACCCCCCAACCTCCCCGCCCCTGGGACTCCCCTCAGCCCCTCTGACTCGACACCCCTCCACCCCCCAACCTCCCCGCCCCTCTGACCCCCACCGACTCCCCCCAGCCCCTCCAATTCCCCCCCCCAGCCCCACCGACTCTCCCCCCACCAGCCCCTCCGACTCCCTCCCCCCCCCCAGCCCCTCCGACCTCCCCCGCCCAGCCCCACCGACCCACCCCCCCCCCCCCGACTCCCTCCCCCCCCAGCCCCTCCGACTCCCCCGCCCAGCCCCACCGACCCACCCCCCCCCCTCCGACTCCCTTTCCCCGCAAGCCCCTCCGACTCCCCCGCCCAGCCCCACCGACCCACCCCCCCCCTCCGACTCCCTCCCCCCCCAGCCCCACCGACCCACCCCCCCCCAGCCCCTCTGACTCTCCCCCCCCTCCCCCTCCGACCCCTCCCCCCTCCCCCCCCCGCCCCATTAAACCACCAAAAGGCTGGAGATAATAAATCGACTCAACCGGAGGAACCAGCAAAAATACCTCGAATTATTCTCGCAGCTGAAGCAGCAACGCGACAGATAGAAAGATTAAAATATGGAAATGTTTGACGCTATTTCCCTAGGAACACAAAACTCTGCCAGTCTCTAACAGTCTGTGTGCTGCAGGCATTTCCCCACCTCTATCTCTTAGGCAACTGAGGCCTGTGAAATAACTGCAGCAAGGTCACAGGGCCGTTGGGGGAGGAATTGGGCCCACCATATTATTATTTTCACCAGTTATAAAGTGTTTACAGCACAGAAATCGGCCATTCAGCCCAAGAGGGCCATGTCGTCATTAATGAGATTTGATGTGTTGCGTGACCCAGTTTAACTTTCTAAGTTGACGGTTAGTACCAGTGTCAACCCTGGCTCAGTGGGCAGCACTCTCGCCTCTGAGTCAGAAGGTCGAGGGTTCAGGTCCCACTCCAGGGACTTGAGCACATAAATCCAGGCTGACACTCCAGGGCGGTACTGAGGGAGCGCCGCACTGTCGGAGGGGCAGTACTGAGGGAGCGCCGCACTGTCGGAGGGGCAGTACTGAGGGAGCGCCGCACTGTCGGAGGGGCGGTACTGAGGGAGCGCCGCACTGTCGGAGGGGCAGTACTGAGGGAGCGCCGCACTGTCGGAGGGGCAGTACTGAGGGAGCGCCGCACTGTCGGAGGTGCCGTCTTTCGGATGAGACGTTAAACCGAGGCCCCGTCTGCCCTCTCAGGTGGATATAAAAGATCCCACGGCCACTATTTCGACAGAAGAGTTCTCCCCGGTGTCCTGGGGCCAATATTTATCCCTCAACCAACATCTAAAACAGATTATCTGGTCATCATCACCTTGCTGTTTGGGGGAGCTTGCTGTGTGCAGATTGAAGTGGAACTGTGTCTGTCCTGTTCGTGTTTTGCCAAAGCACATTGTTTTAGAAGTGCACCACCTGCTGCTGGAAGTTGTAACAGCAACACAATCTGAGTGTAACCCCGAGCGAGAAAAGACAGACTTGCATTTCTGTAGCACCTTTCACCACCTCAGGACGTCCCAAAGCGCTTTACAGCAATGAAGTACCTTTTGAAGTGTAGTCACTGTTGTAATGTAGGAAACGCAGCAGCCAATTTGTGTACAGCAAGCTCCCACAAACAGCAATGCGATAATGACCATATCGTCTGTTTTAGGGATAAATATTGGCCCCAGGATACCGGGGAGAACTCCCCCCTGCTTTTCTTCAAAATAGGGCCACGGGATATTTTACATCCACCTGAGAGAGCAGACGGGGCCTCGGTTTAATGTCTCATCTGAAAGACGGCACCTCCGACAGTGCGGCACTCCCTCAATACAGCGTTCCCTCAATGCGGCATTCCCTCAGTGCGGCGCTCCCTCCGACAGTGCGGCGCTCCCTCCGACAGTGTGGCGCTCCCTCAGTACTGCCCCTCCGACAGTGCAGCACTCCCTCAGTACTGCCCCTCCGACAGTGCGGCGCTCCCTCAGTACCGCCCCTCCGACAGTGCGGCGCTCCCTCAGTACTGACCCTCCGATAGTGCGGCGCTCCCTCAGTACTGCCCCTCCGACAGTGCGGCGCTCCCTCAGTACTGCCCCTCCGACAGTGCGGCGCTCCCTCAGTACTGCCCCTCCGACAGTGCGGCGCTCCCTCAGTACTGCCCCTCCGACAGTGCGGCGCTCCCTCAGTACTGCCCCTCCGACAGTGCGGCGCTCCCTCAGTACTGCCCCTCCGACAGTGCGACGCTCCCTCAGTACTGCCCCTCCGACAGTGCGGCGCTCCCTCAGTATAGCCCCTCCGACATTGTGGCGCTCCCTCAGTACTGCCCATCCGACAGTGCGGCGCTCCCTCAGTACTGCCCCTCCGACAGTGCGGCACTCCCTCAGTACCGCCCCTCCGACAGTGCGGCACTCCCTCAGTACCGCCCCTCCGACAGTGCAGCACTCCCTCAGTACTGCCCCTCCGACAGTGCAGCACTCCCTCAGTACCGCCCCTCCGACAGTGCGACACTCCCTCAGTACCGCCCCTCCGACAGTGCAGCACTCCCTCAGTACCGCCCCTCCGACAGTGCGGCACTCCCTCATTACTGCCCCTCCAACAGTGTGGCCTGGATTTTTGTGCTAAAGTCTCTGGAGTGGGACTTGAACCCACGACCTGCTGACTCAGAGGCGAGTGTGCTACCCACTGAGGTGGATATGCCCACCTTAAATGTATATATAGCTGTATTGTAATCCCAGTTAAAGTGATACAGATTGGGCTACCTGTTGGAGTCTCTCAGTCAGTCCTTGATTCTATCTTATTTTGCTTTGCCGATAGGGGAGAGGCTGGAATATGGACGGGGATTGGGGCTGAGGTGGGTGGAGAGTCGGGGAGCAGAGTGGCCACAAAAGCCACGTTTGCCATTTTCAGCGTGTAAATTTTCAGAATGAATGAAATGTTTGCAATAAAGGATCAGATTTAATATTTCTGTGTGGAGCTCACCGCTCCGTGAAGAAAGCAGCCTGGGTCAATCCCGCTCCTCATTCACAGATCAGGACTCCTGGACCAGAGGTTGACCGGACCGAGCATTTTGTGGCCAAGGCTGCCCGTGTGTGCTGCGACCACTCAGGTCACAATGAGGACAGTTGAGATGGGCAGAAGGTTCGGAGAGAGGGGAGATAAAAAAATATACACACAACGCTTCTCACACCAGACATCACCAAAGAGGATTTATCAGTCATACTACAGTGTTCCTGGAATCGGCGACTACTGGTACAAGGATATACGTGTCAGCCCTGGCTCAGTGGGCAGCACTCTCTCTTATCTCTGAAGGTTGTGGGTTCAAGTCCCACTCCAGAGACTTGAGCACAAAAATCTAGGCTGACGCTCCCAGTGAAGTACTGAGGGAGTGCTGCACTGTCAGAGGTGCCGTCTTTTGGATGAGACGTTAAACCGAGGCCCCGTCTGCTCTCTCAGGTGGACGTAAAAGATCCCACGGCCACTATTTCGAAGAAGAGCAGGGGGAGTTCTCCCCGGTGTCCTGGCCAATATTTATCCCTCAACCAACATCGCGAAAAACAGATAATCTGGTCATTATCACATTGCTGTTTGTGGGAGCTTGCTGTGCGCAAATTGGCTGCCCTGTTTCCTACATTACAACAGTGACTACACTTCAAAAAGTACTTCACTGACTGTAAAGCGCTTTGGGACGTCCTGAGGTCATGAAAGGTGCTGGAGAAATGCAAGTCTTTCTTTTAAGGATAGAGTGTTGTCGCCTCCTGATGTTCCCGATCAATCCTCTCAAACACAACCATGCACCAGTAAGTGATCCACTGGTGTTTCCATTGGCAGGAGTGTCGGTAGCCAGAGGACACAGATTTCAGGTCATTGGCAAAAGAACCAGAGGAGGAGATGAGAATTTTTCTTTTAACGCAGCGAGTTGTTGTGATCTGGAACGCGCTGCCTGAAAGGGCGGTGGAAGCAGATTCAATAGTAACTTTCAAAAGGGAATCGGATAAATACTTGAAAAGGAAAAAAAAATTTGCAGGGCTACGGGGAAAGAGCAGGGTCCGGGGGTGGGGGGGACGAATCGGAGAGCTCGTTCACAGAGCCGGCACAGGCACGATGGGCCGAATGGCCTCCGTCTGATTCTATGATGTGCGGGGCTTTGCCTGCGATTCCTCTCTAATGCAGCAGGGGGCGCTTCAAACCTGCCGCAGTTTCACTGGAACAGAAACTTGTTGAAGTTTTCCCAACTCGATCCGCGCGTAATATCTTTTCAGAAGTCTGAAGGGATTCCAGTTCAAACCCGTATCCTGCAGGGTTTCTGTACAAAGCCTATCTGTTCCGACCAAATACAGACACCCTGGGCAAAATCCTGCAATTATTTCCCCCTCCCCCGTGAATAGATTTTTCTCCCTGTCCTCACTCATTGTACGTGGGTCCTCGGACCGATATGTAAAATAGCCCCTCTCCCGTGGCCCGGTTTATATCTGCTCTCTCAGGTGAACCGTACAAGGACGATATCAGAACTGCGAGGTGAGACCTATCAGGAAAGGCTGAACAGGCTGGGGATCTTTTCCCTCGGGAAGAGAAAGCTGAGGGACGACCTGGTAGAGGTCTTTGAGATTATGAAGGGGGTTCGATAGGGTAGACGTAGAGAAGATGTTTCCACTTGTGGAGGAGACCGGAACTAGGGGATCATAGAAACATAGAAAAATAGGAGCAGGAGTAGGCCATTCGGCCCTTCGAGCCTGCTCCGCCATTCAATATGATCATGGCTGATCCTCTATCTCAATACCATACTCCCGCTCTCTCCCCATACCCCTTGATGCCTTTTGTGTCTAGAAATCTTATCTATCTCCTTCTTAAATATATTCAGTGACTTGGCCTTCACAGCCTTCTGTGGTAGAGAATTCCACAGGTTCACCACCCTCTGAGTGAAGAAATTTCTCCTCATCTCAGTCCTAAATGTCCTACCCCGTATCCTGAGACTGTGACCCCTCGTTCTAGACCCCCCAGCCAGGGGAAACATCCTCCCTGCATCCAGTCTGTCTAGCCCTGTCAGAATTTTATACGTTTCAATGAGATCCCCTCTCATTCTTCTAAACTCTAGTGAATACAGGCCTAGTCGACCCAATCTCTCCTCATACGACAGTCCTGCCATCCCAGGAATCAGTCTGGTGAACCTTCATCAATCTAAGATAGTCACTAATAAATCCAATGGGGAATTCAGGAGAAACTTCTTTACCCAGAGAGTGGTGAGAATGTGGAACTCGTTACCACAGGGAGTGGTTGAGGCGAATAGTGTAGGGGTATTTAAGGGGAGGCTAGATAAACACATGAGGGAGAAAGGAATAGAAGGATATGTTGATGGGGTGAGATGAAGAGGGGTGGGAGGAGGCTGGTGTGGAGCAGAAACACCGACACGGAGCAGTTGGGCCGAATGGCCTGTTTCTGTGCGGTAGAGTCTATGTAAGACTCTTCACTACCTGATTGGTTTATTCGTGACTGTCAGTCAAACAGCTTTCTTCCCCATCTGCAATATTTGAATAACTAATAAACGAAAGTGTTCGCAGAAAGTGAAATTAATTAATTTTATTAATGCCTGTATGATTTTTCTCCTGGGTTTTGGAGTGTCTGGGAGATTAATCTTTAATTCCTGGAGACTCCAGGCCAATCCTGGAGGGTTGGCAACCCCTCTCTGTTGTGTGCATTTCAGTTACGACTGGAGATTGGTTAGTTTGATCTTATTGCTGATTACACAAGATATACGGCACAGAAAGAGGCCATTCGGCCCAACCAGTCCATGCCGGCGTTTATGCGCCACTCGAGCCTCCTCCCGTCTTTCCTCATCTAAATCTATCAGCATAACCCTCTATTCCCGTCTCCCTCATATGCTTGTCCAGCCTCCCCTTAAAGGCATCGATACTATTCGCCTCAACCACTCCCTGTGGTAGCGAGTTCCACATTCTCACCACTCTCTGGGTAAAGAAGTTTCTCCTGAATTCCATATTGGATTTCTTGGTGACTATCTTATATTGATGGCCTCTAGTTATGCTCTTCCCCACAAGCGGAAACATTCTCTCCGTATTCACTCTATCAAAACCTTTCATAATGTTATAGACCTCTATTAGGTCACCCCTCAGCCTTCATTTTTTCCAAGAGAAAAAGTGACCCAGCCTGTTCCTCCTTTCCTGATGTTTGAAGGTAGCCACAGATCACAGCACCCGTGGATCATCTGCCTTCCTGGGTCAACTGTAACGAGATAATAAAACACACAGCGGAGGTCCATTCGAAGACTTTAGTCTCTCCACCAATTAGTGTCTGGGGATTGCAGTTTCCGATTAACACTTGGGGAACACACTAACGGAGCATCTAGTAATCAATTACAGTCTGTGGCCATCGCAGCGATTCACAGCGTTAAGCCCAACAGTTTGCCTTTTCAATCGGAGCTTTGCATCGTTCCCAAGAAAGGCACTAGTAACACATGATGTTTTTGGTGTTTCGTTTACTGTTAAGTATGGGAAAGTTAATAATTATTTATTGATAAACAAATACAAGGTGCATTTATATAGCGCCTTTAACGTAGTAAAACGTCCCAAGGCGCTTCACAGGAGCGATTATCAGACAAAATTTGACACCGAGCCACATGAGGAGATATTGGGACAGGTGACCAAAAGCTTGGTCAAAGAGGTAGGTGTTAAGGAGCGTCTTAAAGGAGGAGAGAGAGAGGCGGAGAGGTTTTGGGGGAGAGTTCCAGTTCTTGGGGCCCCAGGCAGCTGAAGGCACGCTGTGGTAAAGAAAGTGGAGAGATGCGCAAGAAGCCAGAATTGGAGGAGCGCAGAGATCTCGGAGGGTTGTGGGGCTGGAGGAGGTTACAGAGATAGGGAGGCCATGGAGGGATTTGAAAACGAGGATGAGAATTTTAAATTGGAGGTGTTGCCGGGCAGGGAGCCGATGTAGGTCAGCGAGCACAGGGGGGGGGGGTGATGGGTGAACGGGACTCGGACTTGAACCTCAGTGAAGATCCAAGGCTCAGAGAGCCACCGAGGGCGAAAAGAGTGCGTGAGAAGATGAGGTAACAGAAGCAAGTGTTAAGCAACACCAAGCCTGTAGATTGTGAGAGGAAGGGAGGATTGTGGAAGGAAGCAGGGACCGGGGGAGGCTCTGAGTTCCTGGGGACGAATGAATTGGAGATTATGCAACCAGTCTTCACGTCAACACAATGAAATGCAGAAGAAGCCAGGCCGCAGCTTTCGCACACGTGGGACCAGTGGCGCCTCCACCATACTCAGTGGCACTTGGCTCTCACCCTCCCTCCCCACAACCACCCACATCGACGGCCGCGTCTCCTGTACAATTTTCCATTGGGCGGAAAATCAGCCACTGCAGTGGGGACAAGATGGCCGCCAATCTCCCGAGCTCACAATATATTTTTGCTCTTGAGACGCACGATTGGCCATAGAAAGAAAGCGTTGCATTTCTACAGCGCCTGCCACCACCTCAAGCCGTCCCAAAGCCAACGAAGGACTTTTTGAAGCGTCGTCGCCATTGCAATGTGGGAAACTCGGCAGCCAATTTGCGCACAGCAAGATCCCACAAACGGCAGCGTGACAATGACCGGATCATCTGTTTTATCGTGATGTTGGTTGAGGGATAAATATTGGCCCCAGGACAGCGTGTAACAGACTTGAATCCCTCTCAATTCAGGTTGTTAAAAAAAAAAGGAGATGGTAAGCCTCAGACCCTGCAAGCTAATCATTACGGTAATCAAACATAATTAATTATTAAAACTAATATATAATAAATTGGACGACTTCCTGATTGCATGCATCTTGTATAATTAACCTATTGGCAACACACTGAACGATCTGTGGCTGAATTCGATGAGATTATTGAGCCGGCGAATTCTAACTGTCCCTCTCGCAGGAGCTGCCTCTGAGCATTTCCCTGGCGTTGAGTTCTCAGCAGTGTCGTTGTGCTTTGAGAACCTGTTCAGGCAACACCTCAAACCCTACGATTCCCATCTATGCTGTGCCTCTTCTCTGGAGTATGGAAGATTAAGGGGCGATCTAACTCAGGTATTTTAAGATGATCCAAGGATTTGATAGGGTAGATCGAGGGAGACTCTTTCCTCTGGTGGGGGGGCGTAACCTTAAAATTGGAGCCAGGCCGTTCAGGGGTGATGTCAGGAAGCACTTCTTCACACAACGGGTTAGTGGAAATCTGGAACCCTCCCCCCAAAAAGCTGTTGAGGCTGGGGGGGGGGTCAATATAAAATTTCAAAACTGAGATTGATATATTTTTGTTGGGTAAGGGTATTAAGGGATACGGAACCAAGGCGGGCAGATGGAGTTAAGATACAGATCAGCCATGATCTCATTGAATGGCCCACTCAGCAACAACTTGCTTTCTTCTGGCGCATTCAATGCAGTAAAGAGTCCCAAGGCGCTTTACAGGAGCGTTATCAGACACCGAGACCACACCTGGAGTATTGTGTACAGTTTTGGTCTCCTTACCTAAGGAAGGATATACTTGCCATAGAGGGAGTGCAACTGGTTCCTGGGATGGGGGGGATTGTCCTATGAGGAGAGATTGAGTAGACTAGGCCTATATTCTCTGGAGTTTAGAAGAATGAGAGGTGATCTCATTGAAACATCCAAAATTCTTACAGGGCTTGACAGGGTAGATGCAGGGAGGATGTTTCCCCCTGGCTGGGGAGTGTCGAACCAGGGGTCACAGTCTCAGATAAGGGGGTCGGCCATTTAAGACTGGGATGAGGAGGAATTTCTTCACTCAGAGGGTGGTGAATCTTTGGAATTCTTTACCCCAGAGGGCTGTGGATGCTCAGTCACTGAGTATATTCAAGGCTCAGATCGATAGATTTTTGGACTCTAGGGGAATCAAGGGATATGGGGATAGTGCAGGAAAGTGGAGTTGAGGTAGAAGATCAGCCATGATCTTATTGAATGGCGGAGCAGGCTCGAGGGACTGATTGGCTGACTCCTGCTCCTATTTCTTATGTTCTTATAAAGGAGATATTAGGACAGGTGACCAAAAGCTTGGTCAAAGAGGTCGGTTTTAAGGAGCATCTTAAAGGAGGAGAGAGAGAGGCGGAGAGGTTTAGGGAGGGAATTCCAGAGCTTGGGTCCCAGGCAGCTGAAGGCACAGCCACCAATGGTGGAGCGATTAAAATCAGGGATGCGCAAGAGGCCAGAATTAGAGGAGCGCAGATATCTCGGAGGGTTCCTGTTCCTATGGTCCTCACCTGATCTCCACTGTTAAGGCTTTATTTTTTTGAGGTACTGGGGGAAATGCCAGATGTTGCTACTTCTGGCTGGCTCCCAGTGTGAGCCTCTAGTCCTCCCTGATCAGGTATTGGTCAGAAAGTCGTGGGTTCAAGCCCCACTCCAGAGACTTGAGCTGAAATCTGGGCTGACGCTCCCTGTGCCAGTACTGAGGGAGCGCCGCACTGTCGGAGGGGCGGTACTGAGGGAGCGTTGCACTGTCGGAGGGGCGGTACTGAGGGAGCGTTGCACTGTCGGAGGGGCAGTACTGAGGGAGCGCTGCACTGTCGGAGGGGCAGTACTGAGGGAGCGCTGCACTGTCGGAGGGGCAGTACTGAGGGAGCGCTGCACTGTCGGAGGGGCAGTACTGAGGGAGCGTTGCACTGTCGGAGGGGCAGTACTGAGGGAGCGCTGCACTGTTGGAGGGGCAGTACTGAGGGAGCGCTGCACTGTCGGAGGGGCAGTACTGAGGGAGCGCCGCACTGTCAGAGGGCAGTACTGAGGGAGCGCTGCACTGTCGGAGGGGCAGTACTGAGGGAGCGCCGCACTGTCAGAGGGCAGTACTGAGGGAGCGCTGCACTGTCGGAGGGGCAGTACTGAGGAAGCGCTGCACTGTTGGAGGGGCAGTACTGAGGGAGCGCCGCACTGTGGGAGGGGCAGTACTGAGGGAGCGCTGCACTGTCGGAGGGGCAGTGCTGAGGGAGCACTGCACTGTCGGAGGGGCAGTACTGAGGGAGCGCCGCACTGTCAGAGGGCAGTACTGAGGGAGGGCCGCACTGTCGGAGGGGCAGTACTGAGGGAGCGCCGCACTGTCGGAGGGGCAGTACTGAGGGAGCGCCGCACTGTCGGAGGGGCAGTACTGAGGGAGCGCCGCACTGTCGGAGGGGCAGTACTGAGGGAGCGCTGCACTGTCGGAGGGGCAGTACTGAGGAAGCGCTGCACTGTTGGAGGGGCAGTACTGAGGGAGCGCCGCACTGTGGGAGGGGCAGTACTGAGGGAGCGCTGCACTGTCGGAGGGGCAGTGCTGAGGGAGCGCTGCACTGTCGGAGGGGCAGTACTGAGGGAGCGCCGCACTGTCAGAGGGCAGTACTGAGGGAGGGCCGCACTGTCGGAGGGGCAGTACTGAGGGAGCGCCGCACTGTCAGAGGGCAGTACTGAGGGAGCGCTGCACTGTCGGAGGTGCCGTCATTGGAATGAGATTTTCAACCGATGACCCTTCTGCCCTCTCAGGTGGATGTAAAACATCACACAGCGAGTTCTCCCCGGTGTCCTGGGCCAATATTTATCCCTCAACCAACATCACTAAAAAACATGTGATCTGGTCATTATCACATTGCTGATTGTGGGAGCTTGCTGTGCGCAAATTGGCTGCCGCGTTTCCTACATTTACAACAGTGACTACACTCAAAAAGTACTTCATTGGCTGTAACTGCTTTGGGACGTCCTGAGGTCGCGATACTGCGAGTCATAATGTATGAGAGTAACACAATTGGAGATAGCGAATAAAGATTGTTAGTGGCAATAATTGGCTCCTGGATAATCCCAGGCTTAGGAACGGCATGAATGTAGGAGGTATGATCAGTAAGTTGGCAGATGACACGAAAATTGGTGGAGTGGTAAATAGCGAGGAGGGAAGCCTCAGGCTACAGGACGATATAGACGGGTTGGTCAGATGGGCAGAACAGTGGCAAATGGAATTTAACCCTGAAAAGTGTGAGGTGATGCATTTTGGGAGGACTAACAAGGCAAGGGAATACACAATGAATGGTAGGATCCTAGGAAGGACAGAGGATCAGAGGGACCTTGGTGTGCATGTACATAGATCCCTGAAGGCAGCAGGACAGGTAGATAAGGTGGTTAAAAAGGCATATGGGATACTTGCCTTCATTAGCCGATGATGCGGAGATGCCGGTGTTGGACTGGGGTGGACAAATGTGAGAAGTCGCACAACACCAGGTTATAGTCCAACAGCTTTATTTGAAATCACAAGCTTTCGGAGCGCTGCTCCTTCACTTCACTTCACTTCACCTGACGAAGGAGCAGCGCTCCGAAAGCTTGTGATTTCAATTAAAGCTGTTCGACTATAACCTGGTGTTGTGCGACTTCTCACATTCATTAGCCGAGGCATAGAATATAAGAGCAGGGAGGTTATGATGGAGCTGTACAAAATGCTAGTTAGGCCACAGCTGGAAAAGTGTGTGCAGTTCTGGTCGCCACACTATAGGAAGGATGTGATTGCATTGGAGAGGGTGCAGAGGAGATTCACCAGGATGTTACCTGGGCTGGAGCGCTTCAGCTATGAAGAGAGACTGGACAGGCTGGGGTTGTTTTCCTTCGAGCAGAGAAGGCTGAGGGGGGGACCTGATTGAGGTGTACAAAATTATGAGGGGCATAGATAGGGTAGATAGAAAGGAACTTTTCCCCTTAGTAGAGGGGTCAATAACCAGGGGGCATAGTTTCAGGGTAAGGGGCAGGAGGTTTAGAGGGGATTTGAGGAAAAACTTTTTCACCCAGAGGGTGGTTGGAATCTGGAACTCACTGCCTGAAAGGGTGGTAGAGGCAGGAACCCTTACAACATTAAAGAAGCATTTAGATGAGCACTTGAAACGCCATAGCATACAAGGCTACGGACCAAGTGCTGGAAAATGGGATTAGAATAGACAGGGCTTGATGGCCGGCGCGGACACGATGGGCCGAAGGGCCTCTTTCTATGGTGTATGACTCTATGACACAATACAAAGGAAATTTGGACTGATTAAAATGGTAGTGGACTCAATCACCCAAAGAGAATTCATACATAGAGTCATAGGGCTGGATTTTATCAATGGAGGCGAGCAGGAGGCGGGACTCCCACTTTTAGGGTTGTAGTCCCGCCTCCATCGAGTTGTGGCCAACCCACTGTATTTTCCCTTGATTGACCTTGTTGAGCCCGCCCAGCAGGCTCAGCAGGCCAATTAAGGGCCACCTGGCAACAGGTGACGTCACAGATTGACATTTCATCTGTCAAGAGCTTTTGACAGATGAAATATCAGCGTTTGACAGCTCCTTGAAGCTGTCAAACACTGACAATCTGTCCTCTAAGTTAATTCCTTCCTCTCAGGCTGATTTAGAGATCTCTGCAGAACAAAAAGCAGAGGCTGCAGCTTTTGACAGCTCAACGGCCATTCTGCTTTCTGTGCCGGTGAGATTTCTGACTCCCGAGACCTGAAGGGCTGACACCTGCAGGAGGAAGTTAAGGTAAGTAAAACTTTTTCCACTCTTTACACTTACCTTACACACTTACCTCTGCACACATGCACCCATCACTCACCTGCCCACCGGACATATCGACCCCTCCAACCCCTGCAGACCCACTGTCCGCCTCGCTAAAACGGCGTGGTTGGGACCTGTCGGGAAGCCCACACTTCAGGGCTAAAAATAGGGATTAGGCAACAAAACCTGTTAACAGGCAGTTAATTGTCACTAATCCCCTTCCCGCCTCGGGGAGGCGGCTCCCAGCACAGGTCGGGTACCCGCCTCCAGCGAAACTGGCATGGAGGTGGGTTGGGGGCGGGATGGGGTCGGGACCCCCGAATCTGCTATTTTCACACCCCACACGCCTCCAAACCCGCCTCCATGGGTCAATGAAAATTCTTCCCATAAAGTCATAACGGCACAGAAGGAGGCCATTCCACCCATCGAGTCTGTGCCAGCTCTCTGTCGAGCAATCCAGTCAGTCCCATTCCCCCCGCTCTATCCCCGTAGCCCTGCAAGTTTATTTCCCTCAAGTGCCTATCCAGTCTCCCCTTGAAAACATTGAGGGGTAGAAATTAGGTCGCGCCCCATTTGGGGCGCAAATATCGTCCGGACGCAAATATTAGCGCCTGGCGCTAATTATCGGCACTGACAGGAAACTTCACTTTTACCGCCCCGGGAGGTGAGTGGAGCGCTAAAGCAGGCGCGGCACACCTGTCTTAAGGCGCAAAGGCCAAGGAGTGAGGCGCTAACTCAGCGCACGAGCGCAGCGCAGCTGCTGCCAGTTAGCGAGGGAACACAGACACACTGGCGCCGGCCACTTCTTAAAGCGGGGGGGGGCCACTTGCTCCCCAGCCACACCCTGCTCATTGCAGCCTTGAATCTCAGCCTGGAGAGACCTGTAATCCATTTTGCTGCCAAGCATGGAGAGGGTGAGAGAACGCGCTCATCGCTTCACCGAGCGGGCCTTGGATGCTCTGGTTGACGCAGTGGAGCGCAGACGATGTATGCTGTTCCCGGAGAGTGGCAGGAGGCCTTTGCCACGCGAGTTCAGAAGAGTGTGGAGGGAGGTGGCTCAGAGCGTCTCCTCCAGGAGCATGGTGCCCAGGACCCATGTTCAATGCCGCAAAAAGTTCAACGACCTCACTCGGGTCGTCAGGGTGAGTGGCTTTTTCTCAATACCTCTCCATCCCTCCATCTCAACCTCACTCTTTGGCCAGAGGGTCTTAAAACCCCAATGCACAACACTCATCCAACACCTATGGCCCTTTCATCAAACACACACACACATTCTACACTTTGCATACAGTAAGGGCTATTCACCTATGGGAGGCACATCAGGCAAGACCATGGCTGTATATTGTAAGGGCTATTCACCTATGGGAGGCACATCAGGCAAGACCATGGCTGTATATTGTAAGGGCTATTCACCTATGGGAGGCACATCAGGCAAGACCATGGCTGTATATTTACTCAGATGCTGTCCTTTTTCTTGCAGGCTAAGCTGGCTCATAATCGGAGACAGCAGCAACGGACGGGTGGAGGGCGGCTTCAGCTGCAACCCCTCAGCGATCTGGAGGAGCGCGTCCACAGGATTGTGGCAAGCCGGGTGATCGGTCCCGTCGCCACTGGAGACGCCGACCCCGTTGTGGACAGCAATGGTAAGGTCATCACCTTTTTGTCCTCTGTCCTTCCACTTGTCCCTCACAATACCAGCCTTTGACACTTTCAATCCAACTTGCTAACTCGCTGCACTTATTCCTCCCTTACTGCCACCCTGTCCTCACGCTAAAGCCACTCTTGTACCTCCCTGCTTTCAGATGGTGATTCACCAGCTGAGGAGACGGGCCCTGAAGCTGCCACTGGGAGTGATGCTGCAGCTGAGGAGGAAGAGGAAGCCGGAGCATCAGTGCCACCCTCTCCCGAGGAAGCCCATGCCCACACTGGGAACACGCCTTCCCCGGAGGGGAGCAGGGGGGAAGGGGCTGATGATGGTGAAGCTCCAGGACCCAGCGGGCTGCAGCAACGCCATGGGGGGGGTAGGGAAGAACGGGGGCCTTCTCCCCAGAGGGAGAGTATGCCAGACACTCCTACTGCAATGGACGCAGAGGAGAAGCGGCTGATTGCAGAAATGAACAGCCAGGCGGTGGGCATGCACACTGAGCTCATGGGTGCAGTGGGAAGGGTGCCCGAATGCATTGAGTCACTGGCAAGGAGTGTGGAGCACTTCGCTGTAGCACAGGCGGATGCCACACTAACGCTTAGTGCTGCAATTCAGTCACTGGCTGCCGTGATCCCACCTCTGACTGCTCTCATACAGACTCAGATGGAGGCCACGCGAGCACAGATTGCTGCCAACCTCGATGGTTCGTGCACATGTCCCCGGGGCTGTCACCGCGCCGCAGCAGGCCAGCAATCTGTTCTCCGGCAGATTGCTCCGGATGCTGAAATGCTGCCCCGTGGGAGTGCCAGTGTGTCGGGCGAGCAGGGAGTTGCTGTCCTCTCTCACGATGACAGCATTCCTGCTGCCAACACTGTCACTTCTCCACTGCACTTGCCACTGCCTGTAGGACAGACTGCTGCCGCCCATGCAGAGTTGGTGCAGTCTGCAGCCGGGCCCTCCAGGCCCAGAAGTGGTCGAGGCCGTCCTTCAGGGGCATCTGCAGTGTCAGGGTCTGACGAGCAGCAGCCTTCCACCAGCCTTGCTGCAGCCACTACGGAGGAGCAGTAGGGTTGGAAGGGGGGAAGTGCGCAAGGGAAGGAGATCACCCTCGAAGGGCAAAAAGTAGGAGGTGTGCCAAAATGCTGGTCATTTTTTTATTAAAGGCCGAGGGTCGTGGTCCAACTTTTGTTTAGTGTTTTGGACATTATCTCCAGGTTGTGAGAACCAGTTATGTTATTGACTGTTTTTTTGTGTTTATTTCTATGAGTTTGTCATGAGGAATTGACACACACAGAGTTTGTAAAATAAATAAGTTTCTGTTTTCAAAATATACATGGCTGGTGCTTGGAATTATTGGTGCCTTGGCCGGCTTAGGGGTTGCGTGCTGGGTTGATTAGTGTTTGTAGCAATGGCAGGGGCCCTAGAAGCGGCTTGCTATTAGTTGTTGACGGACGGCCCTTGCAGTTTGACCATTGTGGGCCGCCCTCCCGCCTTGGTGCTGCTGATGATCATCGTCCTCGTCCTCTTCCTCCTCTTCCTCCTCCTCCTCTGGTGGTGCTACAAGGCCTGGTGGCATTGGCTGGGTCCTGAGGATTGCCATGTTGTGCAACATGCAGCACACGACTACGAAGTTCGAAACTTGCTCAGGCGAGTACTGCAGGGCTCCTCCGGAATGGTCCAGACAGCGGAACCGTTGTTTCAGCACGCCGATTGTGCGCTCAATAATGTTCCTGGTTGCTTGATGGCTTTCATTGTACCGCAGCTCAGCAGGGGTGTTTGGCGTACGGAGCGGTGTCATCAGCCAGGTGCTCAATGCGTACCCCTTGTCCCCCAGAAGCCAACCAACTGGCTGATGCGGTGCCTCAAAAACTTCTGCCACAGTAGTCTGGCGCAGGATGAAAGCATCATGGCAGCTGCCCGGATAGTGGGCATTGACAGCGAGTATCACCTGTCTGTGGTCACAGACCAACTGCACATTCAAGGAATGGAACCCCTTCCTGTTCCTGAATTCCTCTGCATTCTCTTGCGGAGCACGCAAAGCCACATGCGTGCAGTCAATGGCGCCCTGCACCATGGGGAAGCCCGCTACCCTCGCAAAGCCCAGAGCACGGTCACGCTGCTTGTCTGGGGTCATAGGGAAAGAGATGAAGTCTCGTCTCCTTCTGAAGAGGGCATTGGTGACCTGACGGATGCAGCGATGCACCGCAAACTGGGAGATATTGGCGAGGTCCCCAGCAGCAGCTTGGAATGAGCCAGTGGCGTAGAAGTTCAAAGCCACTGTGACCTTCACTGCCACCGACAGAGACGTCCTGGACCTCAGCTGAGGCTGCAGATCTGGCTGCAGCAGGTGGCAGAGCTCAGTGACCACCTCCTTGCTGAATCGCAGCCTCCGCAAACACAGCTCCTCGGACATATGGATGTAGGAGAGCTGTTCACGATATACCCTGGGAGGGTAAGCTCTCCTGTACATGCGCCTGATGGCCCTCCTCCGTCTGGCCATCATTGCCACTCTCTGTCTGCGTCTCTGTATCCTCCGATTCAGCTGGAGCAGGACGACGCCCCCAATCATTGCAGCCCCCATATTCTCTTTGCCGGAAAAGTAATGAGGTACAGCAACTAAAGTAGCAACAAAGTTAGGATGAATAGGCAAAACTACCTCACAAAGCGTTGAGTCAATGTAGAAGTCTCTCTCTCTCTCTCTCAGAACGAGTGGTGCATAAATGTCGACCACAGAAAAAGACAGGAAGAGGCCCCCTTTAAATAGCGCCCCCCCCAGCCCCACACCGATTGATAACGTTCCAGTCTTCCGGTCGTTGGAAGCGCCAGGCGGTAAGGCAGGGGGCGCCACTCAATTTCCGCTCCGGGGCGCCCCAAGGGCGTTGCACCATGGAATGACGTCACAATCTGCGCGCGCAGGTGGTCGCAGCGGTAAGTTTTAGCGCCGCCGCACAATCTCAAGTTAAGTTCTCGAGCGGCGCAAACAGCGCTGCGCCCGGGCGTTAGCGGCTTAACGCCCCATTAGCGCCCTCTTAAGGCGCTAACGGGAGGCGCAACCAAGTGAATTTTTACCCCTGAGTGTCTCCGCTTCCACCACTTCCGTCGGCAGCGAATTCCAGGTCATCACCGCTCGCTGCGTAAAAAAGTTTTTCCTCACATCCCCCCTGTATCTCTTGCCCAAAACCTTAAATCTGTGTCCCCTATTCCTTGTACCATCAACTAGTGGGAACAGCCTTTCCACGTTTAGCCTATCCAAACCCGTCATAATCTTGTACACCTCTATCAAATCACCCCTCAACCTCCTTTGCTCTAATGAAAACAAATCCAGCTTCTCCAACCTGTCCTTGTAGCGAAGATCCCCCATCCCCGGAACCATTCTGGTAAATCTCCTCTGCACCCTTGCAAGGGCCTTCACATCCTTCCTAAAGTGTGGTGACCAGAACTGGATGCAATACTCCAGTTGTGGCCTAACCAGCGCTTTATAAAGGTTCAGCATAACTTCTCTACTTTTGTACTCAATACCTCTATTTATGAAGCCCAAGATCCCATATGCTTTGTTAACCACTCTCTCAATATGTCCCGCCCCCTTCAGGGACCTATGCACATTAACTCCCAGGTCCCTCTGTCCCTGCACACTCCTTAAAACTGTGCCATTAAGTGTATATTGCCTCTCCCGGTTCCTTCTGCCAGAATGCATCACCTCACACTTCTCTGTATTAAATTCTATCTGCCACTTGTCTGCCCATTCTGCTAGCCTTTCTATGTCCTGTTGCAATCGATTGGTATCATCCTCACTGTTTGCCACACCCCCAAGTTTGGTGTCATCGGCAAATTTAGAAATTCTACTCTGTATTCCAATATCCAGGTCATTTATATATATCAAAAAAAGCAGGGGCCCCAGCACTGATCCTTGGGGAACACCACTGTCTACCATCCTCCAGTCTGAAAAACAGCCATTTACCACAACTCGCTGTTTTCTGTCCTTCAGCCAATTCCTTATCCAAGCTGCCACTGACCCACCTATTCCATGAGCCTCAATTTTGTTAACCAGCCTTCTATGTGGTACTTTGTCAAATGCCTTCCGAAAATCCATGTAGACAACATTCATTGCATTCCCTTCATCAATCAATGTAACTTCATCAAATACTTTGTCAAACGCCTTCCGAAAATCCATGTAGACAACATTCATTGCATTCCCTTCATCAATCAATGTTACTTCATCAAAAAATTCAATTAGATTAGTCAAACACGAACTGCCTTTTACAAATCCGTGTTGGCTCTCCTTAATTAGCTTAAACCTCTCCAAGTGCCCATTAATTTTTTCCTTGATTATTGTTTCTAAAACTTTACCCACCACTGATGTTAAACTGACCGGCCTGTAGTTAGTAGAATTGTCCTTACACCCTTTCTTGAACAATGGTGTCATATTTGCCACTTTCCAATCCTCAGGCACCTCCCCCGCATCTAGGGAAGATTGGAAACTTATGGCAAACCCTTCCGCTATCTCCTCCCCCAATTCCCTTAGTAACCTGGGATGCAAGCCATCTGGACCAGGCGACTTGTCCACTCTAAGCATACCCAGTCTTTCTTGTATATCCTGTCTATCAATTTTCACCCCTTCCATTGCTTCTACCGTTATTTTGTCAGCATCCATCTCCTTCGTAAACACCGATACAAAGTACTCATTGAGTATTCTAGCCTTGCCCTGCGCCTCTAAGCATATATCACCTTCTTTGTCCCTAATAGGCCCCACCCTGCCTCTTACGACCCGCTTACTGTTTACATGCCGGTAGAAGATTTTTGGGTTCCCTTTTATGTTAACTGCCATTCTACTCTCATATTCTCTCTTTGCCAATCTTATTTTCATCTTCACATCCCCTCTCAACTTATTGGGGGAGAAATTCAGTATCGCCCCATTTGGGGCGCAATTATCGGCCAGGCAGAAAGATTAGCGCCTGGCGCTAATTATCGTCTCCGACTGCAAACTTGACTTTTATCGCCCCTGGAGGTGATTGGAGCGCTAAATCAGGCGCTTCACACCTGTCTTAAGGCGCAAAGGCCGAGGAGCGAGGCGCTAACTCAGAGCGCTGGCGAAGCTCATGTGATGTCAGTCAGCAATGGAACACAGACACAATGGCGCCGGCCAGT
The DNA here is from genome assembly GCA_030390025.1 of Squalus acanthias. NCBI lineage: Eukaryota > Metazoa > Chordata > Chondrichthyes > Squaliformes > Squalidae > Squalus > Squalus acanthias. Next base: position 78,392 of record JASTWF010001221.1, on the reverse strand, counting down.
TCTTAAAGGGGAGGGTTGATCTTGCTTTCCATCCACATCCTGCTCATTGCAGCCTTGAATCTCGGCTTGGAGAGACCTGTACATCAAATCTGCTGGAAAGAACAATGGAGAGAACCAGGGAAAGAGCTCAGAGTGCAGCCCCACAGTCTCTTCTAAATCGATACAAGGAATGGCAAATCAAAATGAACCTGCAAAGTGCTGCTCAGTACCCAAAACTCCTTCACACAGCGTTGAATCTCTCCAGAAGTCTCTCTCTCTCTCTCTCTCTCAGAATGCGTGGTTCAAAAAAAGCGCCCTTAAATAGCGCTCCCCCAGTCCCTGCCTGACTGCAAAACGCTCCCCTCAACCTGTCGTTGCTAGTGGCAGGCGGTAAGGCAGGGATGCCACTCAATATCCGCTCCGGGGCGTTGCGCACTCGACTAACATCACGATCTGCCGGCGCAGGAGATCGTGGCGGTAGTGTTTAGCGCTGCCGCAAAATGTTTAGTTAATTGCGCGAGTGGCGCAAACATCGCCGCGCCCGGGCGCTAGTTGCTTTGTGCCCCATTAGCGCCCTCTTAAGGCGCTAACGGGAGGCGCAACCAACTGAATTTTCCCCCCATTGTATTTGGTCTGGTTCTCCCTTGAAGAATTCACCTGACATGTATCATACACCCTCTTTTTTTGTTTCTTCATCTTCTCTATCTCCCTCGTCATCCAAGGAGCCCTTGCTTTGGTTCCCTCACCCTTCCCTCTTGTTGGAATGTACCTAGCCTGTTTTCAGATATGTGGGTAGGGTGAGTGACAAAGACTGTTCTGTGGACCTAGCACAGAAGTTTCTGTGCATCCATCCTTCCTGAAATCACTGGCAATGATAAGGAGGAGATGAGGATCAAGATGGTGAGTGTTTCAAAAGAAGGACATTTTAAGGTTTGGTGTAAGCTTTGTACAGACATGACTCATCTGTTGATTTGTGAGTGAAATCCTTTTCACCAGTTTCTTATTTTGTCAACTGGTGGAAGAGTTACTGGCTGACGGGGCTCACCACACAAACCAACAAATGGTGGGGTTACCCCAGAGAGGATGTGGCTTCAACTCACCAGCTCATTGGTTGGTCTGCAGTTGCTGATGTGGCTTTAATTGTCGACCCGTTTTCATTAATCTCGTCGCGTGTATCGCAGTGTGGTTGCCAACTCAAGTCCATGCAACATTTTCTCGTAATTCAACGGGCTCTGTCGTATCCATTTAAGAATGCAAGGAATTCTGTAAGAACCATTCAGCATTGGCACTCACGATAGCTGGAGAATATTGGCGTGGAATTCAACATCTTCGAAAACATTTAAACCTACCTCTTTGACCAACCTGTCCGATTATCTCCTTATGTGGCTCGGTGTCAAGTTTTGTTTGATAATCGCTCCTGTGAAGCACCTTGGGACGTTTTACTATGTTAAAGGCGCTAGATAAATACAAGTTGTTGTTGAATAGCACTCATGCCTTATTTTCATAATTTTATTGTAACCAGGAGTGTTATTCTGTTCCATTGCACGGGATATTAGAGTGACATCAAATGTGTGCGAGTGCGAGTGAGCAGCAGTGTTTTGGATGAGCTCAAGTTTACGAAGGGTGTGTGAGCGGGAGTGAGTTTGTGAACGAGAGCGCGTGCATGAGCGTGCGTTAGTGTGTGCGAGTGAATTTGTGAATGCGAGTGTGTGCATGCACACGTGTGTGTGAGCGGGTGCGAGTGTGCGTGTGTGTGAGCGGGTGCGAGTGTGCGTGTGTGTGAGCGGGTGCAAGTGTGCGTGTGTGTGAGCGGGTGCGAGTGTGCGTGTGTGTGAGCGGGTGCTGAGTGTGCGTGTGTGTGAGCGGGTGCGAGTGTGCGTGCGGGTGTGAGTGTGCATGTGTGTGAGCGGGTGCGAGTGTGCGTGCGGGTGCGAGTGTGCGTGTGCGTGTGTGTGAGCGGGTGCGAGTGTGCGTGTGTGTGAGCGGGTGTGAGTGTGCGTGTGTGTGAGCGGGTGTGAGTGTGCGTGTGTGTGAGCGGGTGTGAGTGTGCGTGTGTGTGAGCGTGTGTGAGTGTGCGTGTGTGTGCGAGTGTGAGTGTGCGTGTGTGTGAGCGGGTGCGAGTGTGCGTGTGTGTGAGCGGGTGTGAGTGTGCGTGTGTGTGAGCGGGTGTGAGTGTGCGTGTGTGTGAGCGGGTGTGAGTGTGCGTGTGTGTGAGCGAGTGTGAGTGTGCGTGTGTGTGAGCGGGTGTGAGTGTGCGTGTGTGTGAGCGGGTGTGAGTGTGCGTGTGTGTGAGCGGGTGCAAGTGTGTGTGTGTGAGCGGGTGCGAGTGTGCGTGTGTGTGTACGAACATCAGCTGGGGAGAGGGCCAGGCTCAGCTGTGATGCCTCTTGCAGCCAAGAAGCCCGCGAACATTCTCTCGCACTCGGGGATGGCCACTTGGACAAGGCACCAGAGGGTGGTCAATGGCCGTGGAAATAGACCCCATCAGGAAAACTGAAATAAAAACAGAGAACGCTGGAAACACTCAGCAGGTCAGGCAGCATCGGTGGAGAGACAGAAAGAGGTAACGTTTCAGGTCGATGACCCTTCGTCAGAACTGGAAGGTGCTGGAGATGAACAGCTTTTAAGCAAGTGCAGAGCGTGGGAAAGGGGGGCAAGGGAAGAACAAAAGGGAAAGTCTGTGATCGGGTGAAGGGCAGGAGTGATTAAATGACAAAAGGGATGAAAGATTGAACAGGCTGGGGCTCTTTTCTCTTAAAACGTAGGCTGAGGGGTGACCTGATAGAGGTCTTTAAAATATCTGAAGGGGTTTGATAGGGTAGACGTAGAGAAGATGTTTCCACTTGTAGGGGGGAGACCAGAACTAGAGGGCTATAAGATAGTCACTAATAAATCCAATCGGGAATTCAGGAGAAACTTCTTTACCCAGAGAGTGGTGAGAATGTGGAACTCGCTACCAGAGGGAGTGGTTGAGGCGAATAGTATAGATGCATTTAAAGGGAAGCTGGATAAACACATGAGGGTGAAATGAATAGAGGGATAGGTTGAAAAGAAAGACTAGCGCCTTTCATGACCCCCGGACATCCCAAAGCGCTTTACAGCCAATGAAGTACTTTTTGAAGTGTAGTCACTGTTGTAATGTGGGAAACGCGGCAGCCAATTTGCGCACAGCAAGCTCCCACAAACAGCAATGTGGTAATGACCAGATCATCTGTTTTTGTTATGTGGATTGAGGGATAAATATTGGCCCCAGGACACCGGGGGAGAACTCCCCCCCTGCTCTTCTTCGAAATAGTGGCCGTGGGATCTTTTATGTCCACCCGAGAGAGCAGACGGGGCCTCGGTTTAACGTCTCATCCGAAAGACGGCACCTCCGACAGTGCGGCGCTCCCTCAGCACTGCACTGGGAGTGTCAGCCTGGATTTATGTGCTCAAGTCCCTGGAGTGGGACTTGAACCCACAAACTTTGGATTCAGAGGCGAGGGTGCTGCCCACTGAGCCACGGCTGACATGAAGTAGCTGACATGGGGTGAGATGCAGAGGGGGTGGGAGGAGGCTGGTGTGGAGCACAAACACCGGCGCGGACCAGTTGGGCCGAATGGCCTGTTTCTGTAAATACTATGCAAGAAAAAAGGTGATAATGAGACAAGTATAGAAACAAAAGGTGGGTCTAGAGGAGGTGCAAACAGTTACAGCAGAATAGTATCGCTCGCTCCGCACAGATACCACCTGACCTGCTGAGTGTTTCCAGCATTTTCTGTATTTATCTCAGATTTACAGCATCCCATCAGGAAGCTAGCGTCTTCAGGAGAGAGGGGGATGAGGGGGGGAAGGAAACTGAAAAGAACACAGGAGCAAATGGGAAAAAAAAATCAGCTTACACAGACAGTTGGTGTTGTACGGTAAATCAGTTTATTGGAATCTCGCCACTGAATAAACTATAAGCCAGATAAAGATGTCCATCTGTTAAATGCTACAGGCCATTTCCACTACTGAAGATCGACCCAGGGTCTTATAGCAAGTTCCCTCTGCAGCCCCTTAAATACAGTACTTGGTCATTTTAACAAAAATCGAATGGGTAAGCTAATACTAAGAACAAGTTAAAGAATATTAAATATTCTCCATGAATTCATCAAGAAAGTCCAGCCTTTGAAAAAGTGTGTGATGGAACCTTAAATCAAAAGTGTTGTTTTAATTTTTTTTTTAAACTCCCAATTCTGGAAGGGATGTGATTTGTGACAATGATTTAAAAAAAAAAATTGCCATTCGGGTTGCCAACTTTGGTTAGACATATTCCTGGAGGGTTCATCACATGCCAACCCGCCTCCAACCGCGAACAGCCTTTTCCGCCCCCCCCCCCCCATCTCCAATATTTTTACAACTGATAAACAAGTGTTCAAAGGGAATTAAAAATAAAAAACTTTTTTTTTTTTTAAGCGATCCTATGATTTTTTTCCTCCCGGGTTTTGTTCGCATCAGTGTCCTGGAGATTTGTCTGTGATTCCTGGAGACTCCAGGGCAGTCCTGGAGGGGGTTGGCAACCCGAGTTCCCACTCACGCTCCTGAAATTGGTGAGCCAATAAATGTCCGGTGTGCATTCGGGCCGTGCTGTGTGTGTGGGGTGGGGGGGGGCGGGGGAGTGTAATGTCCAGGGAGTTTTTGGGATACCAATTGTAGAGTTGCACGGAATGGTTGGGGGGGGACGGGGACAAGGAAGGAGACAAGTATGTACAAACGAGATTGAGGACCTGGACTGCCAAAATACCACCGCCCCTTCCCCCCGCCCCCGTGGTCCCATATCAGCTCTGAGACAACCGACAGCGACATATATCGGCAGTGGATGTCGTCACAGTGGAATGTTACAAAGTTGTGGTGTGAGCTTTTCAAATGATAAAGAGGGTGGGGTGGGGGGAAGGGAAGAGCATCTGACAACTTGGGGGCGATTTTAAAGGGGGTGAAAAAGGTGCTACAGCTTAAGATGCTTTGAAAAGGAAACTAGACGAGTGCATGAGAGAATAGGGGATAGAAAGATAGGCTAGAAAGGCTGAGAGGAGGCAGATGGAACGGGAGGAGGCTGGTGTGGAGGATAAACACCGGCACAGACTGCTTGGGCCGAATGGCCTGTTTCTGTGCCGTATATTCTACGACAACTCAGATTCGGGGATCGGGGAAGCACGGGGAATGTACGAGGGCAAACCTGTTCAGGGCCGCCATCTTTAATGTCATCATTTGGGCTCAACATTGGCTTCCAGTTCTAACCAGAGATAGTGCAAACGAGTCTAAAGAGAGGGGGGGGGGGGGGGAAGAAAGGTGGGCCATTCTGGCCTGGTCCCAGAACCAGAGATAACTTGTATCTCAGTATCTTTATTGTGAAGGACGGGGAGTTTTCTTTTTTTAAAACCCCGTAGACTTTTTGGGGAGGTTGTAGAGATCTCCGCCTGCTCATATTAAGCCAACGGGAAGGGACTTGGCCAAATCCAGCCAATGCTGGTAAGTCGGGATCAGAGCAAATTGCCCCGAAGAGGACTCGAGACAGCTCAGGTCACCTTCGGGCAAATACTGCAAGAGTGGAGCGACTACTGGGTATCCCATCGTCCGTGCTGTGGCCCAAAGGGACGAGAGATCGACACAAAAGATACGGTAGATGTTTTTTTTTGGTCCCGTTAATAAATACTTACAAACTAGAGATGTGAAGGAAGCTGGAGGTTAGAATTAATTTTGGTCAGCGACACAATTTCTCAAAAGGTGCAACGTTCTCGTTAGAACGGATTCATGCAGCCCCCCCGCCCCCCCCAACCCCCGCTGGCTATAACAACGTTTGGTAGTATTACTTACAGCTTATTAAACATAACTATTTAAAATATATATTAATACATATAAAATAAGAATTTGGCATTAAGTTAAAACCCCAAGATGCACGTTGCCCCCCACTCCGCCCACACAGGGGCTTGTTCCTACCAGAACACGAGAGGGTGCAACAATTGCTGGTTCAAAACAGTTAGTCGATGAACTCCCCAGCTTACAAAGCAAACATTCCCTCACGGTCACAAACTCGCTCCGTTTGGAATCATCGAGAATAAAACAAAGCGTCTGGAGCTTTTGGCTTAAACCGAGGCTCCATCCAGATCTGGGGGGGGGGGGGGGAAACCGCCTCGGTTGCAAGCCGGGCTCTTAATGTAGTTTACGCCCGCAATCAAACTGGAAATCGCATTTTTGTCAAAAAAAACCCAACACAGCGGGGTAGAAATCCGTCTTGGGAGGCATCGCAAAACGGATTATTGAAAATACGTGGATAGACTGGAGAAGCTGGGGTTGTTCTCCTTGGAGCAGGAGAAGGTTGAGGGGAGATTTGATAGAGGTGTTCAAAATCATGAGGGGTCTGGACAGAGTAGATAGAGAGAAACTGTTCCCATTGGCAGAAGGGTCGAGAACCAGAGGACCCAGATTTAAAGGCGATGTAAGAAAAAACTTTTTTACGCAGCGAGTGGTTAGGATCTGGAATGCGCTGCCTGAAAGGGTGGTGGAGGCCGACTCAATCACGGCTTTCAAAAGGGAGTTGGATAAGTATCTGAAGGAAAGAAATTTGCAGGGCTACGGGGAAAGGGCGGGGGAGTGGGACTAGCTGAGTCGGCACGGGCTCGACGGGCCGAATGGCCTTCTTCCGTGCTGTAACCATTCTATGACTCAGCCTCCCGTTGCCCATCCCCCCCTTTCAGTTTTATTAACTTCAATTGAACCCAATATCGGATGGGGGCGTGTAACAGGCGTCCGGTTAGGTTCTGCCCATACTGCGATGTTGCCCAAGTCGAATTTCTACCCCAGTGTTTTCAAATTTTCGCACCCACGCACCTCGGCTGCAAAGGCCGGGAGTTTCCAAATCGGCCGTCCCTGTCCTGCGATTTTCCACGCCCCATAAAACGCAGGGGTGGGGGGGGTGTTAAATCGCAGCCAAGGATGGTGTGGAGCGGGAGGAACACTCCGATATGTCGTGGACGCGCTGGTCGCTCCGGTACCGAGCCAAGCTGATCAGGAAGCGATGGGGTTCAATCAGCGCTCCGCGATGAGTTCGCTGATCGCGGCTACGACCTCGACAGTGCTGCTTTAGGTTGGCGGGAGGAGAGGGAGCGGAAATGGGGAGGGGGGGGGGGGGTCCCTGCTCCCGAACACCAAGCGAGTGACTCTCGCTGGAAATGTCGAGATGGAATTGGGATTGTGACGCCCTTCATGGCCAATCAGTCGGCTGGCACATCTGGCTGAGATAGCAGTGCCTGGCCAATCGTACCCCAGCGTGAGTCAGTGCCTTGCGGAGGGGAGCGGGGGAAATAAACCCTCGGGTTTCCAGTTTGATGAACAGATAAAAACCACATCAAAAGCTCGTCTGCCGAGCGGTTTCTCATCCTTATTAACGTTAAGATTCTTCAGAAAAAATTAATTTAATGCAATATATTACTGGTACATTTTTTTTTAAAAACAGCAATAAAGATTTATAAACCATAAAGAGTTTATAATTATTTAAGAACATGCTGTCATTTGGTTGAGTCAGAAGAGCAGCAGATAGGGTGGGGGATTGGTATGTGTGTGGAGTCGTGAGTAATAATTTAAAAACAAGAGCCCAAAATGGCGATGGGGGTCGGACAATGTCTTTTCAGTTGAAGGGCTGGTCTTAATATCCATACTTTGGGCTCCTTCTTGAACGGAGATTTGGTCATTGGGGGAGGGGCAGGGCAGCTGGCTTCTTAAAGCAAAGTTAAGAGTCCGTTATATAAAGTGAAGTCGCGCTGCGCTCGAACGCACGCAGACCCATTGCCTTTGCTTGTTGGCGCGGTCAATCGTTTGGTCTTGTTGGGTTCCGACCAGCTGATTGCTCGATTCTCCCTTGCTTTGGGCTGGCGGTGGGATGGCAACAAAGATGTCCCTCAACTACAGTCCCGAGTCTTCCGAGAAGGTTTGTGAATCCAAGAATGTGACAGACCTGGAAAAACGCGTTAAACCCTCCGCCCCAGGATATAAATGAGAGAGAAGCAGCCTCTATCCTTCAACTCAATAGCTACATTCTCCTCACTAATCCTCCGTGTTCTTCACTCTGCCCATGCTAAGTCCCAATTACAATCTGGTCCACAGTTGCTATTGGTGGGGTTTATTTTGCCCAAAAGGGGTGCAGGGGGTGGGTATAGATTTTTGTTGGGCTGTGCGGACAACCTCTAACCAGGCCCATCTTTCTCCTGTCCCCTCCTCTCCCTCAAGGAGAGGTATGGTATTCCAACACTACACTGCAGAGAGCTCGATCCGACAGTCGACTAAGAAATACTTCCGCGGGAGGGTCCAAGCTCAAATGCCGCTTCGGGCTGGAATTCCACAGGTCCTTGGGACCTTGAGGTCCAGTGAAATGGGGGCCATTTTGTTGGTTGGGTGGTCCAAGACCAGTCGGAGGAAAATAAAGCCACCCATTTGATAACCAACGTCTGAAAGCAGGCAGAAGGGTTCCCGATTCAGGGATCTATCTGGCTTTAGGTCTTCGCTCATCAACAACGCCACAAAGAAAGTTTTAACGTGTGGGATTCGGAAAATGGGGAAAATATTTTGGAGGCTCTTCCAATTACACCAGCAATGGAGGGCTCAACCTTAGCAAGCTTGGCGATCGTTGGGAAGTCTCAATTCAAGGTAGTTCTTTTTAGACATCTTTGGCTAGAGAGCTGAAGGCCAGGTCCAATAGATTTTAGCATTTGAGCGAAGTCGGCTAGAAGTGATCCCAAGTGGAACTCCCTCACTCGGAGAGTTGGGAAAACGTGGAGCGCGCTTCTCCAGAAGGCAATAGACGTGCAGCCAATTCAGGTCTTTTAAAAGGGAGATAAGGGGCTGATTGAGGGAGTAAGGTTATTGCGGGATATGATGAAAGGGCAACGAGCTGGGGTTAAAAAGAGAAGGAACTGCCACGGCTAACACAGCAGTTTGGGCTCTTTGGGCCGAACAACCTACTCCTGGAATCGCTGAATCTTAAGAGCCCGGGAGGAGGCCATTCGGCCCATTGTGCTCCTGCCAGCTCTCCGACCGAGCTATCCACTTATTCCCATTCCCTTATCCTTTTCAAAATGTTTCTTTTCAAATAGTGATCTCATTCCTTTTGAAAAGCTACAGCGGATTCTGTATTTTTCATTAGTCCCCGGCATACAGTTTTGGTGTCCATACTTAAGAAAAGACATACTTGCTCTCGAGGCAGTACAAAGAAGGTTCACTCGGTTAATCCCCGGGATGAGGGGGTGGACATACGAGGAGAGGTTGAGTAGATTGGGACTCTACTCATTGGAGTTCAGAAGAATGAGAGGCGATCTTATTGAAACATATAAGATTGTGAAGGGGCTTGATCGGGTGGATGCGGTAAGGATGTTCCCAAGGATGGGTGAAACTAGAACTAGGGGGCATAATCTTAGAATAAGGGGCTCCTCTTTCAAAACTGAGATGAGGAGAAACTTTTTCACTCAGAGGGCAGTGGGTCTGTGGAATTTGCTACCCCAGGAGGCTGTGGAAGCTACTTCATTAAATAAATTTAAAACAGAAATAGACAGTTTCCTAGAAGTAAAGGGAATTAGGGGTCACGGGGAGCGGGCAGGAAATTGGACATGAGGCTGAGTTCGGATCGGTCGAGGCCCTGTGGGTGGCATAACGGGCCCAGGGGCTGAGTGGCCGGGTCCTGTTCCTACTTCTTGTGTTCTTTAGATTTGAGGTGAGGATCAGATCAGCCATGATCTTATTGAATGGCGGAGCAGGCTCGAAGGGCCGATTGGCCTACTCCTGCTCCTATTTCTTATGTTCTTATGTGTCCCAACAACCCAACAAACTCTGCTCATTTCTCCCTTTGTTCTCGTGGCGATCGATGCCTTTCCTAAGTGTACGTCAGTACCTCGATTCAGTTAGCCTGCTCTAAATCGTCAAAGAAGATGATCACTGGCTGAAGGGTCGATAACCAGAGGGCACAGACTTAAGGTGATTGGCAAAAGAACTAGAAGCGACGCGAGGAAAAAACCTTGTGACGCAACGAGTGGTTAGGATTTGGAATGCGCTGCCCTGATAGGTGGAGGCAGATTCAATAGCAGCCTTCCAAAGGGAGTTGGATAAATACTTGAAGGAGAAAAAAATTGCAGGGATGTGGGGAAAGAGCAGGGGGGAGCGGGACTGACTGGATTGCTCTTCGAAACAGCCGGTGCAGACTCGATGGGCCGAACGGCCTCATGCTGTGCCATACGATTCTAAGAGCTTCCAATTTGGCTGCACGTTTATTGATATTAGCTTCCGGACGTGGTATAAACAACAGTTGACCATTCTACAATCAATCTATTAATGAACTGATGGTGTGTATTGGGGCGGGGGTGGGTGGGGGTGGAGTGTCCAATAACTGATACTTCTCTGAACAATTGAGACTCTTTCGGGTAATGAAGGCCCGCACTTGCGATAAGTGTTGGCGTAAATGCTCCGATTTGTTACAGGAAGGAGTTTGCTCGCCGAGAGGCAGATTGCGGTCCTCTCATTGTAACCACGGCAACTGGGCTTATTACACACACTCTCATTAATATTCATCAGGTGACACAAACTGCTTCAAATGAGTGGCTCTTAAATTATTAAGTGGAAAAATATCAACGTTAAATTCTGCGGTGCGGGATAAAGCCCAGCGTTATCAGGGAGGGGGATCAATAATAGGAAGCTACATTAATGGGAACTTGGGAATGAGCGCAAGGTATTAATCTTATCAAGACCCTCGGATGGTAACACAAACCCTGAAGAGCGAAACTCACAGTTTATAAGTGAATAAATGATATTCTAGCAGTTCACTCTCTGCATATACTGGTTTTCATAAAAGATGATTTAAAAATTCTTATCCTTGTTTTCAAATCCCTCTATGGCCTCTCCCTCCCCATCCCCCCTCTCCCTTTCTCTGTAATCTCCTCCAGCCCTACAACCCCCGCCCCCGAGATCTCTGCGCTCCTCCAATTCTGGCCTCTCGAGCATCCCTGATTTTCATCGACCCACCATTGGCGGCCGTGCCTTCATCTGCCTGGGCCCTCAGCTCTGGGATTCCCTCCCTCCGCCTCTCTCTCCTCCTTTAAGCCGCTCCTTAAAACCTAGCTCTTTGACCAAGCTTTTGGTCACCTGTCCTGATACCTCCACATGTGGCTCGGGGTCAGATTCTGGTCTGGTAACGCTCTTGTGAAGCGCCCTGGGACGTTTCGATACGTTAAAAGGCGCTATATAAAAGCAAGCTGGTGTTGTTGTACACCCTGGATTTGAGTTGGTGGGCAGTCAGAATTCTTTGCCGGGGGCAGACACGAATTGGAGAGCACTCTGTGTCGTTTATGCTCAACCTTCAAACTAAAAGAAATAATCTTCAGTGCCTAGCAGGTGGTTGTCCACCTCTTTTGTTTCCATGGACCAGCATGAAGCCTTGGGACCAAGCACAGAGTTCCCATTAAGTTGCATATTATTCTCACAAGGTTGGGCGCACAAACTGATCTGACACATGGAACGGGACTCCGGTAGGAGAGGCACATATCCTGATACGGCCAACGGTACCTGCAGAACCTCACCCCATCGGGGACTTGGCACATTCAGGGGGGAAGCGGAGGGAGAAAATACATCAGAGATTAAAAAAAAAAAGGAGGAAGGGAAATGCTGCACATTGAGGTAATAATGGAGGCAGTCAAAATAGCGCGGAGCTAAACCTCCGCCCCCCCTAAAACATTTCTTGTATATAAGACCTACTTGTGGGAACACCGTAGCGATCAGCTCAAGACGGAATCATCTAAAATGACATCCCAGATTAGTGCAGAAAGTGCTTTGCTTGGACAAAAAAAAAAATCAAAATATCGATTCTCCAAAGATGGAGTCATTATTGAAAACTTTGTGTTAAACCATTTGCCTTGAGGACAATCCCTTCAAGGGAGTTTCCTGAACTCCAAAGACCATCGCTTCTCCTCTTCAATCATTTTATAATTGGGAGACTTCTTCTCAATGCACACCCCCCCCCCTCCCCCGCACATACATTTCGTGTTCGGGCTTGAAGCCCACTTGCATGGCGAGACCATTCTTTACCCTCGAGAGTATTGTGCCAGGGCTAGGCTTGTGCATTCTGCGATCGGACAGCGCACACGAGCTCCTCCATTCCCTCCCCTGCCTTATTCCAGGCGGATAAGATGACGTGGATTGGGGTCGAGGAAGGCCTTTGACCCCGATCCTAGCCCATTCCGCCCAGAAAGGACGTGCAGGCCTCCCGTCACAGGAAGGTTCCCGTTTTTGTGTGTGGGCCGGTACAGAGATGGAGTCAAGCAAGGCTGGACCAACGGGGACATGCAAATGGCCTCCCCTCAAAAGGGGGGCAACACCACCAATATATCGCAGGCAAGCTCCAAACCAGACGACAGCTGGATGGGAAACAGTCGCTCTTGATCGCTATCTCTCCTGTCCATTTACCAGACGACATTGAGCATCTATGTGCAGAACCTCATCAGAAGAAGCCTGGATCTGGAGATGGAGACCTTGCAGCACAATACAACGGCATAATTAAAAATCGACAAATAGTTGGCTGTCTATTACAAAATAATAATGTGATTTGGCATATTCTTTCAAGTACTCGTTCTGTAACAAAACACAATCGACATCCAGCATGCCAATTAGTGCATCCCCCTTAATCAATACCAATGGGATTGTGGGTCGAGATGCTTAATACCCAAAAGTACAAGTGGGTAAAGGGCAGAGTTAGTTGGTGATGAGATGAGGGACTAAATTCTCTAAAACCCTGATTGGCAAATGACTTTCTAGAATGAAATGAGATGCTCCTTGCAATAATGGAATTATTTTACTCTTAAATGTCGGTGCATTGTAGGACAGTCGCTCAGTTGACCAGCTGCCGAGACCCCCACGCCTCCCCCTCCCCCCCAGGCAATCTCTCCCTCCACCAGCTCGAGGGCCCAATAGCAACCTACTGCAGCGCCGAGGCCGTGGCTGGAGTTAATAACACGCTGGTGGCGAGGAAGAGCCATGTTTCTGTTGGCTGGGCCCGCACTTTGGCCAGCTGTTGCTGGAGATTGCAGGAGTTGACGTGGGGCGGGATACACCACCTGCAGGCAATGATCGAGTAGAATGGGGCTCCCTCTCCCCACCCCGATTGGAAACAAAAAACCGTAGGCATGGAGACGGCCATTTCCCACATTGCAACGGCGGTTAAAACGGCAGCACGCAGCCATTTTTATAAAGCGTCCCTTCTTTCTCTTGGTCTACCTCATACCCAGGAAGAAAATGACAAACACCTGACTCCAAGAAGGTTGACCAGAGCTCCTAGTTCGAGACACAGGCCTAACAAAAAAAAACCCTGAACGGGGAATCTGTTTTGGTCCTCGTTTTGGAACGATTCCAGCTCAAAACGGAAAACTGCAATGAGGTAGAGGAAAGCCTTTTCAAGGCTGCGGGACTGGTCGACCGTTAAAGGCCGAGACTCTCGGGAGTTTGAAATGGACGCGGGGGAGAGGGGGAGGGAGGGAGGGGCTAGCTGTTTTCCAAAGGCTATGATGTTCTACCTGCCGCCCAGCGAGCGGCCTATCGGAAAATCAGAAGCCTGCTGCCCGCCAATGGAGGCCAGCGCACCCGACACGCCGCTCACTGCGTCCGAGGCCCAAGCGGCGGCGTGCAGTCTTTAGGAAACGTTCTCCAGTGTCTGGAATTTAATTGCATAGCTCACGAGAGATCTGGCGCATTAGATTTCCTGTTTATCTGAGATAGTCATTTCAAAAAAAAAAAAATTATTCATCTTGGAAAACCTCAGTAAATATATTCTTTACCAAAATACCTCTTAACTACAAGACTTTAGAATATACAGCATTTCTACACTATCTTAAATTTAAAGAGCATGTGTGTCATGCCACATTCTTGGCTCGAAAGCCCCAAAAAAACAAGAGAGAGCCACAATTGTAAACACCTCTGTGACTAGGTCCCTGCTGTGCTCGGGCGTCATTCGCCGCCCCTGCGTCTACACCCGCTCATCGCCAGGTAACAGGCAACGTCCTGAAGACGCGGCCTCGAAGGAATCGGTCCCGGTTTTCCAAATTGTTCCCGCGCGCCTCGCAATCCTAGAGGGTTGCTGCCTTTTCCGAGGTCAGAAAATGGCTTGCTGCACATTAGCCGACGCTAAAAAACAATATAAACAAACCCCCCCCCCCCACCGACGGGCCGCCAAAGCAGCGTCACCAAACACCAGCCAAACCCAAGGCCTCTGCTTCCCACCTCACCCCTGACCCCTGACCCCTGACGGTTCAGGCACGACAGCAACCAGGGAAACACGGGCCTAACAGAAAAGGCTCCACTTACCGCAAATCGGACAGGCCGCGCGCAATACAATGTAAACCCGGCTTTCAGAGCTTTAAAAAAATAAAAAAGGGAGAAAATTCGCGTGAGGAATGGAAGGTTTAAAAAGAAAAAGTCAGTTAACCCTTTGAATGCATAATGTCTTGAAACGCGAATTGGTTTAACATTTACTGAATCTTCACTTGCTCTGGATTTTTGGAATAAGGTGGGGAGGGAGGAGATCCATTAGGTTTGTACTTTAGTGTTTGAATCCTCTCCCGTTATTTCCCGGCTGTGACTGCGATTGCCTCGCCCCCAGTGTTGGGGATGGGATGTTGTTTCCTGCTAGGATTCCTAGGGTTAATAAGAACCTGTCTGGATGATCCCGTTGTGTTCGGATTTAACGCGACGCATTCACTAGCGAGACTGACTGTACTCGGGGGACGGGGGACCGGGGGGGGGGTTTTAATCCATCTCCACCCACAAACCTTGGCGTTCGTCCTGCCCCCAATACAAGTACAAAGTCTTAATAAGAAGGAGAGAGAAAAAAAAAGAACAAAGCAAGGGCCTTTCTCTTGATCGCCACCTCACAGTGGCACTTCTCAAAACAGAAAATACAACTGTTTCCTTAGTGGTTATACAGTTCAGTCTGAAGAGTTTTTTCTCTAAGGCTTCCTTAAAGCTGGATTTCAAATGTTTTCTGTAGGTCGGTAGAAAATGGATTGGTCGATAAAGGACTGAGTCGCTGCTGGGACTTTGATTCTAGTGCGGCCCACTGTGCTTCAAACTGGTCGGCTGGCGGCGGAGGCATTTGCAACTGCGCGGGTTCGGGTGGCCAGGCCCCTCGCCCGACTGTGGCTCCCGGTTGGCTGGAGGCCGCTGACCCATTGACCTGCCGTGTGGGCCTGGCGTGGTGGCCGATGGCGGCGGAGGCCGGAGACGAGGCGATGCCGAGAGCCGGCGGGAAGGAGGCGGCTTTGCTGCCGGCGGCGGCCGGGTGGGCGTGCAAGGCCTGGGCGCCGGCGGCGCCGCCGAAGGCGTTGGCCACCATCTGCGAGGGGGTGATGCCCACCACCGGCACGCTGGCGGCCGGGTAGGGCATCCCGTTGGTCAGGGCGGGGCCGTAGGTGGCCATGGGCATGAAGGCGGGCTGCATGGGGGGCGCGGCAAACATGCTGACCGGCGGGGCGGCGGTCGCGTCGAACGCCATCGGGAAGGCCGGCATTCCCGTCGGGATGGAGATGGCGGTGGCCGCCATCGGCTGTTGCTGTGCTCGAGCTGCCATCGCTACTTCCTGCAGCCAGCGCTCCGCCTCGGAGGGCGTCCGTCGGTGGCTCGGGTGGAACGCGGAGCTTGCCGTGGTGGTGGTGGTGGTGGCATCTCCCCATCCGCCATTCCCTACAGAGGCGAAACAAGCGAGTGAGGTGCAGGTTACAAGGCCCGAGCGCACACGCCCGCTGGAGACATCTCCCGGCTCCCCTCGCGTACGGTTTCCGCCCCCTTCCCTCCAACGTTCCTCTCGCCTTCTCCTGATCCTGACTCACGCTGGGGTTTCCTTGCCCAGAGTCAACCGGCCAGCAAACGTTGCCAGCCTGTTCAACCGTGGAAGTTCCACCTCCGACACTCTCTTGACCGGCCTCCCACCTTCTACCCCCCCATTTGCATAAGTTCGTCCAGAACTCTGCTGCCCCGTGTCCGAACTCGCACCAAGTCCCGTTCGCCCATCACCCCCTGTGCTCGCTGACCTACATTGGCTCCCGGTTAAGCAACGCCTCGATTTCAAAATTCTCATCCTTGTTTTCAAATCCCTCCATGGCCTCGCCCCCTCCCTATCTCTGTCATCTCCTCCAGCCCCTACAACCCCTCCGAGATCTCTGCGCTCCTCCAATTTAGGCCTCTTGAACATCCCCGATTTCCATCGCTACACCATTGGCGGCCGTGCCTTCAGCTGCCTGGGCCCTAAGCTCTGGAATTCCCTCCCTAAACCTCTCTGCCTCTCTCTCTCCTCCTTAAGATGCTCCTTAAAACCGACCTCTTTGACCAAGCTTTTGGCCACCGATCCTAATACTTCCTTATGTGGCTCGGTGTCAAATTTGCTCTGATAACGCTCCCGTTCAGCTTATCCCGCTAGTTCTAACCTCTCAGTTCTGGTATCATCCTTGTAAATGCTTTTTTGCACTTTCCCCAGTGCCTCTATATATATATTTTTGTAATATGGAGACCAGAACTGTGCACAGTACGCCAAGTGCGGTCAAACCAAGGTTCTATACAAGTCTATCATCTGGAATGCAACGAAATGTTTCCATTGTTACCAGATGTGAACTAACCTCAACAACAGGACAAGCAACTAAATCCTTAAAATGATATAGAAATTACATAAAATGTACAGCACAGAAACAGGCCAATCAGCGCAACTGATCTTTGCCGGTGTTTATGCTCCACCCCTCTTCATCTCGCCCCCATCAGCATAACCTTCTATCCCTTTCTCCCTCGCGTGTTTATCCAGCTTCCCCTTAAACGCAACCCCTGGGCGAAGGCTCTTACCCTGAGGTGCGTGGGGAGGTAGTGTTGGAGCAGTCGCCGCGATCGAGTTGGTGGCTGGCGTGGATGAGAAGGGATCGGCGGGGGGTTTGTTGAAGGACGTGTTGATCTGGGAGCAGAGGGTGTTGATGCTGTCCGGTTCGTTGGTGGGGGACGAGTCAAACTCCGGCACTGGGGTGGGGGGAAGCAAAACAAAACAAAATAAAACCCGTCAGCACCCCCTCCAGACTCCAACCAAACTCTGAGCGCTGGCATGGTGCCAAAGCCACCCCACCCTCCCCTCCTAAACAACATCAGATGAAAGAACTCCCAATGGTTAAGCTGGCCATGATCCCGGGATTTCAGCTGGAGTCAAGGAAGTCAGTAGTGGGCGGGGATGGAGTTCCAACCTTCCCCGAATCTCCCGCCCGACACTCACGAACGTCCCCCAGGAGTTTCAGGGCCGAAGATGTGTTAAAGTCCCAGAGCCAGTTGCAGTGCCTGAATCCTGCCTCTAGTGGGCACTGCAGCAGGACACCGACACCGCCAGACAGCGCCCTCTATTGGTGGAGGTGGAAGAAAAAAAGAAAGGCTTGCATTTCTGTAGCGCCTTTCACGACCACCGGACGTCTCAAAGCGCTTTACAGCCAATGAAGTACTTTTTGAAGTGTAGTCACTGTTGTAATGTGGGAAACGCGGCAGCCAATTTGAGCACAGCAAGCTCCCACAAACAGCAATGTGATAATGACCAGATAATCTGTTTTTTAGTGATGTTGGTTGAGGGATAAATATTGGCTCCAGGACACCGGGGAGAACCCCTCCCCTGCTCTTCTTCAAAATAGTGGCCATGGGATCTTTTACATCCACCTGAGAGTGCAGACGGGGCCTCGGTTTAACGTCTCGTCCGAAAGACGGCACCTCCGACAGTGTAGCACTCCCTCAGCACTGCACTGGGAGTGTCAGCCTA
Organism: Squalus acanthias; assembly: GCA_030390025.1. Taxonomy (NCBI): domain Eukaryota; kingdom Metazoa; phylum Chordata; class Chondrichthyes; order Squaliformes; family Squalidae; genus Squalus; species Squalus acanthias. The sequence goes on along the minus strand of JASTWF010001221.1, from coordinate 60,601 downwards.
GCTTTAGGTGCTCAAGACCCTGAAGACTACACCTCAAAATGTACTTCATTGGCTGCAAAGCGCTTTGAGACGTGACAGGCGCTATAGAAATGCAAGTCTATCTTTCTTTCTGAATGTTAAAGCAAAGTTAATAAAGAAAGACGAACGGAGATGAGGAGACGGCTGGAGTCTCACCTGGACTTTTGACATGAAAGTCTGAAGTCTTCCTCTGTAACGTGGATGGCAGCTCATTGAGTCGGAGGGAGAGCTGGCGCTTGAACGGCGAGTTCTTCTGACTGAGCGCCGGGAAGCCGCGGAACGAGCCCTGCCTCACCAGCTGCTCCAGCGGCGCGTGTCTCCGCGGGATGGCGTGCTGGTAGTTTGGGTCATTCTTGTCCACCGGAGAGGCCGCCCCTTGCGGAGGGGAGCTGCTGGCCGGTGGAGGGGGTCCCGATCCTGCCGCGGGGCTGCCCATGGCCACCGCCTCAGCTGTGGACAAACACAAGGCGTCAGTGATGGGAGGGAGCCACGTGACCCATCCCGCCGCGACCCTCGGCCTCCCGTCACACCACGCAGAATCGGGGGGTGCGGTAGCGTCGCGGTTATGTTACTGGACAAGTAATCTAGTGAACGAGCGTTCATATCCCACTGCGGCAGTCTTTAAAAAACAGAAGTCTGGAAATAAAAACACCATGAAGCTGTCAGATGGTCGCAAAAACCCAACTGGTTCCCCAATGTCCTTTAGAACATAAGAAATAGGAGCAGGAATAGGCCACTTGGCCCCTCGAGCCTGCTCCTCCATTCAATAAGATCATGGCTGATCTTGGGCTCAAAGCCACTTCCCCGCCCGCTCCCCATAACCCTTCACTCCCTTATCTTGCAAAAATCTGTCTATCTCCACCTTAAATGTATTTAATGACCCAGCCTCCACGGCTCTCTGGGGCAGAGAATTCCACAGATTTATGACCCTCTGAGAGAAGAAATTCCTCCTCATCTCAGTTCTAAAAGGGCGACCCTTTATTCTGAGATTATGCCCCCCGAGTTCTAGATTTCCCCACGAGGGGAAACATCCTCTCTGCACCTACCCTGTCGAGCCTCAGTATCTTATATGTTTCAATAAGATCCACCTCTCATTCTTCTAAATGCCAATGAGTATAGGCCCAACCTGCTCAACCTTTCTTCATAAGTCAACCCCCTCATCTCAGGAATCAACCGAGTGAATCGTCTCTGAACTGCCTCAATGGAAGTATATCCTTCCTTTAGAGAAGATCTTCACCCGGTCTGGGCCTCTATTTGACTGCAGTTGCCTCTTGGCCGCCCTCCGAGGGCTGTGGATGCTCAGTCATTGAGTATATTCAAGACTGAGAGCGTCAGATCCTTGGCAATCAGGGGATCGAGCGGGAAAGTGGAGCTGAGGTCGAAGATCAGCCATGATCTTATTGAATGGCGGAGCAGGCTCGAGGGGCCGTACGGCCGACTCCTGCTCCTAGTTCTTGAAGTGGCCGGGCAAGTCACTAAGTTGCATCAAACCACGACCGGGGCTTCGAGGAGAGGGTCCACCGCCACCACCTTCTCAGGTGGGCCAGTTACAAATGGCAGCTGGTTTGCAATTTGGAATTTTTTGGAACACTCCACCCAAAAAAAAAAAAATCCCAGACTGCCCGGGCTCCAGCAGAAACCTGCAGCTCTGGGCGTGCGTTTGCGGAGAGTGTTGGTCACCCGGAGCAACACGACCCAAGGCCTCCCTCCCGCGTGACGTCCCCCCACCCCCCCCACGCCACCGCCCCCGCCAGCCGTCACCTCTCTTTTTGTCCTGAAGCTGCTTCATCAGCTCCTCTCGCTCCGCTTGCTGGGAGGCCGTGGTGACCCTGAAGGAGCCTTCCCGCGTGAAGCTGGTCCTGCTGGCGTCGAACGAGGCGGTCACCCCGCACTCCTTCTCCCGCTTCTGCTTCCTCTCCAGACAGGCCGCAAAGGCGCAGCCGACAGCGTGGCTCAGGCGCTCCCCCTGCGACCGGGCACAGGACAGACGTTAGACGGCTTCATAAGAACACAAGAATTAGACAGAGGCAGACAGACTTGCATTTCTATAGCGCCTTTCACGACTACCGGACGTCTCAAAGCGCTTTACAGCCAATGAAGTACCTTTTGAAGTGTAGTCGCTGTTGTAATGTGGGAAACGCGGCAGCCAATTTGCGCACAGCAAGCTCCCACAAACAGCAATGTGATAATGACCCAGATAATCTGTTTTACTGATGTCGATTGAGGGATAAATATTGGCCCCAGGACACCGGGGAGAACTCCCCCGCTCTTCTTCAAAATAGTGACTTGGGATCTTTGACATCCACCTGAGAGGGCAGACGGGGCCCTCGGTTTAACGTCTCATCCGAGAGACGGCACCTCTGACTGTGCTGCACTCCCTCAGCACTGCGCTGGGAGTGTCAGCCTAGCTTTATTAGGAGCAGGAGATGCGGCCCCTCGAGCCTGCCCCGCCATTCAATAAGATCTTGGCTGATCTTCGACCTCATCTCCACTTTCCTGCCCGATCCCCGTATCCCTTGATTCCCCTCGCGGCGAGGTTTTGGGGGGAGCTGCTTGCTGCAAGTCTAAGTGTAAAGAAGGGGCGGCGGGGGGCGGGGAGAGGGGGGTCCCAGACCCAAATAGGGTTCCCAACTCTGCTTGGATGTATTCCAGGATGTTTCATCACGTGAACTCCCGTCGGTAACCGACCCGCCCCTGCGCCCCCACCATTGGTCGCTTGACATGTCCCACCTCGCGACGCCCCGCCTACCCACAGCCAATTGGACTCTTCGTAACCTGATTGACAGTCAAGAATCATCCAGTCAACACCCTCCCCCTGCCCAACTCCAATATTTTTATAACTTTACAGGAGCGTAAATCAGATAAAATTTGACACCGAGCCACATGAGGAGATATTAGGACAGGTGACCAAAAGCTTGGTCGAAGAGGCAGGTTTTAAGGAGCGTCTTAAAGGAGGAGAAAGAGAGGCGGAGAGGGTTTAGGGAGGGAATTCCAGAGCTCGGGGCCCAGGCAGCTGTAGGCACGGCCGCCAATGGTGGAGCCATGGAAATCGGGGATGGGCAAGAGGCCAGAGTTGGAGGAGCGCAGAGATCTCGGAGGGTTTGTGGGGCTTGAGGAGGTTACAGAGATTGGGAGGGGGGCGAGGGCCGCGGAGGGCTTTGAACACGAGGGTGAGGATCTTAAATTCGAGGCGTTGCCTTACCGAGTCTTTCAGCGCCATGAAGCAGTGGCAGATCCAACGCCTGGTGGTGCCGTCCCGGCAGATGTACGAGAAGGCTTTGTCGTAGTTGCGATCAGGAGCGCAGAACGAAACCTTCTCGATGGTCTGATCCACTATGAGGTCCTGAGGAGGGAGGGAAGGCAAAAATAGGTCATTAAAAGAAACCGGGGGGTGGGGGGGGGGGGCCGCAATTCCCCCCCCCATACCATCTTGGGGGGGCAGCTTGCACACATTCCAGAAACAAACGCAGCTTCCCTCTGATGCAGTGCTGAGGGAGTGCCGCGCTGTCGGAGGTGCCGTCTTTCAGATGTGACGTTAAATCGAGGCCCCGTCTGCTCTCTCAGGTGGACGTAAAAGATCTCGAAGTAGAGCGAGAGTTGGGGGGGAGCGATTATCCCCGGTGTCCTGGGGCCAATATTTATCTCTCAATCAACATCAGTAAAACAGATGATCTGGTCATTATCTCATTGCTGTTTGTGGGAGCTTGCTGTGCTCAAATTGGCTGCCGCCTTTCCCACATTACAACAGTGACCACACTTCAAAAAGTGCTTCATTGGCTGTAAAGCGCTTTGGGACATCCTGAGGTGGTGAAAGGCGCTATAGAAAGGCAATTCCTTCCCTTCTTGCTTAACAATATCCCTTTAAAGGCTCCGATTCACAGGAGTCGGGCTACTCCCGTACAAAGTCGCTGACGAAATCTAAGTGACTCAACGAGCGGCTGGTTGCAGATGTGAAGTGGATGCTGGAATTAGCGGTTCCTTGGCAAGGGTTCCCCTCCTCCCCTTCCCTGCACGGTTCAATGTAACTGACTGGAAGCACTAAAAAGGAACTGGAGGTGAATTGGAAGGCAAGTATTTCTGAACCGCACTGGTCAGTGAACGAGCCTTTCCCGACATTCACAAAAGAATCCTTCGTAATTGACTCATTATTTAAGCTCAGGGACACTGTCGAAAGGACCTCAATGGGCCTTTTGAAGACTTCATTCACACACACACACACACACACACACAAAGCCCGGTTTCAGCAGCTCTGCTTTTCCATAGTCCAGTGCCCCAAATAAGCGCGTTTATTTATATTTTTTACGAGTCAGATTTAATTCTCTCTTGATCTGTTTCTCCCCCCACCCCCGAACCCCCGCAATGTTTTTAACAATCGGAGAAAGCGCAGTGGAATGCGTGACTGACAGGTTTATGAGAATAGATGTTTTTTTCTTAAAAATACAATTTAAGCGACTGCTGGTTAATGAGGGTCTATTTGTATTCATTTGCAGTCTCACCCAAGGTCAATAAGTTTCTCAACAAAAAAAAACCACAACCGATTAATTCTTGCAGATAATGCGGACAATGGGAGTCTCTCGGAGAGCGCATACGCTGCTCGTGTTTTAGGAAGGCAAAGAAAGGGACTAATTTGAAGATAGAGGAGAAAATCAAATCAGGATTAAATATTGACTGGAACAAAAAGAACAAAGACTTGGATTTATACAGCGCCTTTCACCACCTCAGGACGTCCCAAAGCGCTTTACAGCCAATGAAGTACTTTTTGAAGTGTAGTCACTGTTGTAATGTAGGAAACGCGGCAGCCAATTTGCGCACAGCAAGCTCCCACAAACAGCAATGTGATAATGACCCAGATCATCTGTTTTTAGTGATGTTGATTGAGGGATAAATATTGGCCCCAGGACACCGGGGAGAACTCCCCCCCTGCTCTTCTTCCAATAGTGGCCGCAGGATTATTTACGTCCACCTGAGAGAGCAGACGGGGCCTCGGTTTAACGTCTCATCCGAAAGAGCTTAAATAATGAGTCAATTACGAAGGATTCTTTTGTGAATGTCGGGAAAGGCTCGTTCACTGACCAGTGCGGTTCAGAAATACTTGCCTTCCAATTCACCTCCAGTTCCTTTTTAGTGCTTCCAGTCAGTTACATTGAACTGTGCAGGGAAGGGGAGGAGGGTAACCCTTGCCAAGGAACCGCTAATTCCAGCATCCACTTCACATCTGCAACCAGCCGCTCGTTGAGTCACTTTAGATTTCGTCAGCGACTTTGTACGGGAGTAGCCCGACTCCTGTGAATCGGAGCCTTTAAAGGGATATTGTTAAGTGAGAAAGGGAAGGAATTGCATTTCTATAGCGCCTTTCACCACCTCAGGATGTCCCAAAGCGCTTTACAGCCAATGAAGCACTTTTTGAAGTGTGGTCACTGTTGTAATGTGGGAAAGGCGGCAGCCAATTTGAGCACAGCAAGATCCCACAAACAGCAATGTGATAATGACCAGATCATCTGTTTTTTAGTGATGTTGAATTGAGGGATAAATATTGGCCCCAGGACACCGGGGAGAACTCCCCTGCTCTTCTTCGAAATAGTGGCCATGGGATCTTTTACGTCCAGCTGAGAGAGCAGACGGGGCCTCGGTTTAACGTCTCATCCGAAAGAGCTTAAATAATGAGTCTATTACGAAGGATTCTTTTGAGAATGTCGGGAAAGGCTCGTTCACTGACCAGTGTGGTTCAGAAATACTTGCCTTCCAATTCACCTCCAGTTCCTTTTTAATGCTGACAGGAAGTACATTGAACTGTGCAGGGAAGGGGAGGAGGGGTCCCACTGACAGTACAGCACTCCCTCAGTACTGCCCCTCTGACAGTGCAGCGCTCCTTCAGTACTGCCTCTCCGACAGTGAAGCGCTCCCTCAGTACTGCCCCTCCGACAATGCAGCGCTCCCTCAGTACTGCCCCTCCGACAGTGCAGTGCTCCCTCAGTACTGCCCCTCCGACAGTGCGGCGCTCCCTCAGTACTGCCCCTCCGACAATGCAGCGCTCCATCAGCACTGCCCCTCCGACAGTGCGGCGCTCCCTCAGTACTGCTCCTCCGACAGTGCAGCGCTCACTCAGTACTGCCCCTCCGACAGTGCGGCGCTCCCTCAGTACTGCCCCTCCGACAGTGCAGCGCTCCCTCAGTACTGCCCCTCCGACAGTGCAGCGCTCCCTCAGTACCGCCCCTCCGACAGTGCAGCACTCCCTCAGCACCGCACTGGGAGTGTCAGCCAAGATTTTTGTGCTCAAGTCTCTGGAGTGGGATTTGAACCCACAACCTTCTGACTCAGAGGCGAGAGTGCTGCCCACTGCGCCAAGCTCAGTATCTTTTTAACCAGACGGATGATGTAATGGTCCTCCTCATCAAATATTGCGATGAACCACTAACAAGGACCTGAGAGACACACCAGCAATTGTCTAATAACAACTGCGGAGAATTCTGTTCTTCCAATTTAAATCAATTTCTACCATGACGTGAGCGAATCAAGTGTGGAAACACCCATATTATGAGAAGCCAACAAGTTGCTACGCGACAGATTCCAGAGAAACCGGAGGCAGAAAGCGGAGCTGTCCTTCAGAAGGGCCCGGCCTTCCCTTGCCGAATCAACAAGAAGCATTCTCCAAGGAGCTCCAGGAATCGCACCTTTGTCTTATCGTCCACCACTCTCAGTCCGTCCGCAGACACCCACAGGATTGCTTTCACGGACTTTTTTCCAGTCTGTAAAATATAAAATACAAATTTTCACTCGATTGCACAGAATGACATAGAATATACAGCACAGAAACAGGCCATCCGGTCCGTGCCGGTGTTTCTGCTCCACACGAGCCTCCTCCCACCCCTCTTCATCTCACCCCATCAACATAACCTTCTATTCCTTTCTCCCTCATGTGTTTATTTAGTTTCCCCTTAAATGCATCTATACTATTCGCCTCAACCACTCCCTGTGGGAGCGAGTTCCACATTCTCACCACTCTCTGGGTAAAGAAGTTTCTCCTGAATTCCCTAATGGATTTATTGGTAACTATCTTATATTTATGGCCCCTAGTTTTGGTCTCCCCCCACAAGATGTTCCCTTATTAGGAAATCATGTATTAACGCTGCAATTAAACAACAGGTTAGATCCAGTGTTAAATCAGCTTGCAACAAGAGAGCCAATCAGGAACCAGCATTGAACGAGCCAATGGGAAGCCAGGAGCGAGCATTGAACAAGCCAATGGGAAGCCAGGAGCGAGTATTGACCGAGCCAATGGGAAGCCAGGAGCGAGCATTGACCGAGCCAATGGGAAGCCAGGAGCGAGCACTGAATGAGCCAATGGGCAGCCAGGAGCGAGCACCAAAAGAGCCAATGGGAAGCCAGGAGCAAGCAGGGAGGGAACCAATGGGCACCTGGAAGGCTGCAAGCTCGCTCCGTGCAGCCAACGACAGCAAGAGCGTTCGGGAGGTCTGTGAACCCCAAGATTCATGGGGCATCGTCATTCAGGGGCACAAGGATGTGCCTGAAGGTGCAGCAATGCATCTATGCTCAATGAAAGTCACGACATCGATGCGAAAGCCATGCTGCAATAGTTCACCCTGCAGCAGATACCACCTGGCAATTCGTGTGGAAGCTATTTGACCATGTGTGGCGTCACAGCCAAGCGACGCAGAAGCCAATTGTACTGCCCTGGGGCAACCATGGGCTCCGGGAACTTAGTTGATGGCATTACAGGATCGGAGAGGAGATTCCCCCTAGAGATTGTCCTGAAATTGTCCACCGGTTTTAAGCGCCTTGGGAAGTTTTTCTACGTTAAAGGCACGATAACAACGCCAGTTGTTGTTTTCTCCTGCTCTCCCTGGGAGTTGGTTTTACTTCTGTTCCTACAATGTACGGGGCGGCTATCGGAGGTGGACGCTCCTGATCTGTGTGCCTCAGTACCACACTGGGCACCCCCACACAGCCAGTGAGCCCAATACACTGACATTTAACCTCATTTCAAAATGTGTTTTTAATGTCGGTGTCCCTGGGTATCATTTTGCGTTAGTGACCAACGAACCCAACTCAACAACTATCTGCATTTATCTAGCGCCTTTTTAACGTAGTAAAACGTCCCAAGGCACTGCACAGCAGACAAAACATCACGCCGAGCCACATAAGGAGATATTGGGAAAGGTGACCAAAGCTTGGTCAAAGAGGTCGGTTTTAAGGAGCGTCTTAAAGGAGGAGAGAGAGAGGCGGAGAGGTTTAGGGAGGGAATTCCAGAGCTTAGGGCCCAGGCAGCTGAAGGCACGGCCACCAATGGTGGAGCGAATAAAATCGGGGGATGCGCAAGAGGCCAGAATTAGAGGAGCGCAGAGATCTCAGGAGGGTTAAAAGAGGTTACAGAGATAGGGACTCAACGCTATTTATATGAATTAGATTTTGAAACAGCTATCAGAATAATCTCATTTCGGATTTCCAGGGCACATAACATTATTTTTTTTAAATCACTCCTAATTAAGTCAACAGCCTTGGGCCTCGGCAATCGCTGGCACCCCGGCCACAACTTACTTTTCGGAAGACGGATTTGAAGTTCTTCGGCTCCTGCACAAGTCGGGAAGAAGCCAAAGTCAATTATTATAAAGGGTTGGGATAAAGGGAGGAGCGTGAGCTGGCAACAGCGGAAGCCGGGTTAGACAGAGAGAGAGAGAGAGAGAGAGAGAGAGAGGAGCAGAACCGAAAAGCAGCAGAGCTGAGCGTTTCAGTGCTGGGCGAGAGCCACACGTGGTTAGCGTTTTAGAAAACAGCGTCAATTGTCTCACCTCAACCCCCACTCAAAGGACCCGCCCGCACCTACAATTACACATCGGATTTACAGCTCAGAAACAGGCCATTCGGCCCAACTGGTCCGTGCCGGTGTTTATGCCCCACACCAGCCTCCTCCCACCCCCTCTTCATCTCACCCTATCAACATAACCTTCTATTCCTTTCTCCCTCATGTGTTTACCTAGCTTTCCCTTAAATGCATCGATACTATTCGCCTCAACCACTCCCTGTTTTTTTAAAATTCGTTTATGGGAATGTGGGCGTCGCTGGCAAAGCCAGCATTTATTGCCCATCCCTAATTGCCCCTTGAGAAGGTGGTGCTGAGTGCCACATTCTCACCACTCGAACTAGCGTTTTGTTAGGCCACAGCTGGAATACTGTGTGCAGTTCTGGTCGCCACGCTATAAGAAGGATGTGATTGCATTGGAGAGGGTGCAGAGGAGATTCACCAGGATGTTACCTGGGCTGGAGCGCTTCAGCTATGAAGAGAGACTGGACAGGCTGGGGTTGTTTTCCTTAGAGCAGAGAAGGCTGAGGGGGGACCTGATTGAGGTGTACAAAATTATGAGGGGCATAGATAGGATAGATAGAAAGGAACTTTTCCCCTTAGTAGAGGGGTCAATAACCAGGGGGCATAGTTTCAAGGTAAGGGGCAGGAGGTTTAGAGGGGATTTGAGGAAAAACCTTTTCACCCAGAGGGTGGTTGGAATCTGGAACTCACTGCCTGAAAGAGTGGTAGAGGCAGGAACCCTCAACATTCAAGAAGCATTTAGATGAGCACTTGAAACGCCATAGCATACAAGGCTACGGACCAAGTGCTGGAAAATGGGATTAGAATAGACAGGGCTTGATGGCCGGTGCGGACACGATGGGCCGAAGGGCCTCTTTCTGTGCAGTATAACTCTATGACCACTCTCTGGGTAAAGAAGTTTCTCCTGAATGTCTTAATGGATTTATTAGTGACTCTTATATTTATGACTGCCTAGTTTTGGTCTTCCCCACAAATATTCTCTACGTCTACCCTATCGAAACCCCTTCATAATTTTAAAGACCTCTACCAGGTCGCCCCTCAAGCCTTCTCTTTTCTAGAGAAAAGAGCCCCACTTGACAAGAGTGGGAAGGTCAAGTCCAGATGGCCACATAAATCCCACCGCCTGGTCTATGCTACAAAGGATGTAGTTGGCAGACAGTTCGCCCGCCACCTCCTCGTTCTCTTTCACTGCTCTGGCAATGCCACCCCCTCTCAAAACTGGGCGCAAACACACTTCCAGTCTGCGTAAAAACAGGCATTTGGGTCCACGGTTCCCACCAAGCTGCGCGGCCGCGCTGCGATCGGGAGGTCCCCCGCGCAGGCCGCCGGAGAAGATACCGCGCAGCAAATTTAAAGGGACCGCGCACCTAAAATAAAAATTGGGAGGGAACATCGGTTTTTGGGTCTGAGTGGGAAACCTCGGCCTATGTCTCAACATCGCTTCGCAGCCTCTCGCTAAATTCTTGATGGGAAGTAAAACGTGTCTGGAGCCAAGTAAAAATAATGAACTCTGGGACGCTATCCTGTGCTGATTGTTCTACGGCCCAATGGAACAACTGCCGCGGTCGCCTAGCAACTTCTGTTTCCTGCCTTCTAATATAGACTGGGCCCCAGTATGGAAAACTCCGCCAAAATACCAACTCAAATGTTCAATTAAAAGTGTTTACGTGACAATTTTGTGCATCTCCAGCCCCAATCATGGCCTCGACTGGACTCCCGCGAGAGAGAGAGAGAGAGAGAGAGAGACAACACTCACCCAGAGAGATGACTTCCCAGTTTGACAACAACCGGGAAAATAATGGAAAAAAAACACAACTGTGTCCGCAGGCACATGCTCAGTCGCCGGTTAGCGTGTCTGAGGTTAGTAGATGATCACCAGCCAATCAGATCAAACACTGGCATTTTACCACAACAGGGACTCCCGAGTACAGCCCAAAGTGATTCAACAAGCATGTTCTCGGCCCTGCTTAGCAACCCTTAGTGACGGGCTCCGCTCCCCAAGATGGGATGCCCCAGATTACACCTCAGTTGAAGGCTGCTGGCTTTGGACCAGTTTGCCTTGCAAGCCAACAATTCCAAACATTATCCTTTAAGTGTAACCCTACTGGTCCTCTACCCAGATGGCTCAGGCACTCTATCTACCAGATACCTGAGCCGTACAGACGAGAAGGTCCCAGGTTCGATTTCTGGTCTGTATAGAGTTAGCTGACCCTGGTCAGGTTGGGGCCCTCGGTCTGTGGAGGGGGAAGGGCGGGGATTCAGTCAGGGTTCCTGCTGCTCAGCGTCATCCAGTGACTGCGCTGGACAATGCTGGACGTGGCTGCTGGGCGAGGGCAGACCGTGGTCGAATAGCCTCCTCTGACGCTCAACCGTCTTGCACTCGGTTCAGGTGGCAGAGAGAAACTGGTGCCGGTGGAGCCAGGCCCCAGGAAGGAGCAGGGGGGGGGGGAAAGAGAGGGAGGGAGGGAGGGAGAATGGGTTCATTTCGTGGGGGGATGGAAAAAGAGGGGGGAGAAGAACAGGGCACAAAGGATGGAGTTACACTTCAGGAAACCTGGGTTGAAGATCAACTCAGAAGAGGTGGTCATCCCTCACTGATGGAAACGTTCACACATTCCCTGTAGTACGGGCTGCAAGATGCAAATCCTGTGATTGCCACACAGAGACAGAGACTCACACAGACAGAGACACACACAGACAGAGAGACAGAGACAGATAGAGACAGATAGACAGAGACAGATAGAGACACAGAGACAGATAGAGACACAGAGACAGATAGAGACACAGAGACAGAGAGACAGAGAGAGACAGATAGAGACACAGAGACAGATAGAGAAAGAGACAGAAAGAGAGAGACAGACACAGAGACAGAGAGATAGACACACACAGACAGAGAGAGGCACAGAGAGAGAAAGAGACAGAGAGAGACAGAGACAGACACAGAGACAGATAGAGACACAGAGAGAGAGAGAGACACACAGACAGAGAGACAGAGACACAGAGACAGATAGAGACAGATAGAGACACAGAGACAGAGAGAGACAGCGAAAGATACAGAGAGAGAGAGACAGAGAGAGATGAAGACAGAGAGAGAGAGACACAGAGCGAAGAGACACACAGACAAGAGACACAGAGACAGAGACAGAGATATAACTGCTATCAGACTGGTCACTCCTTTTTCTCGGCCAATTTTTGCTTCATGGAACCGTCCAGAGAGCTTCTAGATGAGCCCATGACTCGTCTGGTTAACAATCATGAGCAGAGCCATGGACTGGGGGAGGAGAGACAGCAGGTGAAGGATATTATAGCCACTCCACCCCCGTAACTCGGGGTCGCCAACGCTGCAGGATTGGCCTGGAGTCTCCAGGAATTGAAGCTCGATATCCAGAGCACTACAGCCAGCATCACCCGGGAGAAAAAATCACCGTGACATTAAAATAATGATGAATTTTTTCAATTTCTTTGAACACTTTTGGTTATTAACTACAAGACATTGGAGATTGAGGGGGGGGGGGGGGAAGTCTGACTAAACTTGGGAATCATCCGATTGGGTAGCAAAGAGTCTGTTCGCTTCTCGATTGGCCGTGGGAGGGAGGGAGGGGGGGCGCCGCGAGGACGGATGTGTCAGGTGACCAATGGCGGGAGTGTTGGGGGCGGGGCAGTGGGAGGTCAGGTGATGAAACCTCCAGGAATAGGCCCAACCAACTTTGGCGACCCAACCAGGGCCCCGTCCATCCCAGACGTGGAGAATGGACACTGGTATCGGGAAACGGTAGACGGAGCAGTGTCCCAGCACGGGTCCCTGAATAAACCGGGCAGGGGGAGCAAGCTTCATCGCCAGACTGCGGCAAACCAAACTGAAGCAAAACGCAGTAAAATGCCAGAGTTCCACCAAACTTCCACAACCCGAGAGTCCACGCTCCTGGCTCTGCTTACTGAGTGAGTAAAGATTAGTTCTGAAATTCAAAACCCGTTTCTCGCAGATGATCGAAAATGAAAGCCACCGCGCAGCAACTGCAGGGCGAAGATGGCGCAGCCGAGAGACGGGGTTAGCCGGCAATGTGGGAGGTTTTATGGAGGAAACGTAAAACGAGGGCGAGAAGCAGCTTTTAAAAAGAGAGAGGCGTTTACACGGACCTGCTACAGACAAGGAAACGGGAACAAAATTGACACGTTAAAACGTTGAGGTAGTTACAGTTCAGTCAAAATTCCGAGCCAATCCCCCACCCTCCACCTCCTAAAGGCGCTGAATCGCGCTCCGGGCTCCCGACTGCTTCTCCACTCCTCCAAGACCAGTCTTCATGTGTCAGCCTAGGCTGTCAGAGGGTCGTTTTAACCTGACCCACTCGGGCGGGAAACAGGTCGGCCGATTGTTTAACGCCCCACCCGATTTTATTGCCCACTAAAGCCGTTGGGAGTAAAATCCGGTGAGGAGTGAAGTGAATGAAGAGTAAAATCCAGTGAGGAGTGAAGTGAATGAAGAGTAAAATCCAGTGAGGAGTGAAGTGAATGAAGAGTAAAATCCAGTGAGGAGTGAAGTGAATGAAGAATAAAATCAGGTGAGGAATGAAGTGAATGAAGAATAAAATCAGGTGAGGAATGAAGTGAATGAAGAATAAAATCCAGTGAGGAGTGAAGTGAATGAAGAATAAAATCCAGTGAGGAGTGAAGTGAATGAAGAATAAAATCCAGTGAGGAGTGAAGTGAATGAAGAGTAAAATCCAGTGAGGAGTGAAGTGAATGAAGAGTAAAATCCAGTGAGGAGTGAAGTGAATGAAGAGTAAAATCCAGTGAGGAGTGAAGTGAATGAAGAATAAAATCAGGTGAGGAATGAAGTGAATGAAGAATAAAATCCAGTGAGGAGTGAAGTGAAGTGAATGAAGAATAAAATCCAGTGAGGAGTGAAGTGAATGAAGAATAAAATCCAGTGAGGAGTGAAGTGAATGAAGAATAAAATCCAGTGAGGAGTGAAATGAATGAAGAGTAAAATCGGGTCCGGGCGGCTCAGGTTAAAATTACCCCCTTCTGTCAGCGGGCTATTTGACTGTGGGGGGCGTCACAGCTGAATCCTGCTCGGGTCCTCGACACCCAGCTCTCCAGCAGGAGTCACTGGGCAGTGGTCAGGAGCAGAAACCCTGGATGATCTACCCCCCACCCCCCCCCCCCACCAGCTCCCTGACACTGTAGTTTCCCCCTGAACCCCATCCTGGATGAGGTCAGCTGAGGCGGCACGGAGCAGGGAGTGACTCTCGGCTCTTCCAAATCCGCGTGGCTCGGCGCTACATTTAGCAACTGAGCCACTGAGGATGAGGGGTGTGGGGGGGATAACGTTTAGTTAATTGCCAGCTAACATTCTGCTTGCATCTGGATTTCTATTTAAATAAAAAAGACATAAGAACATAAGAAATAGGAGCAGGAGTCAGCCATTCGGCCCCTCGAGCCTGCTCCGCCATTCAATAAGATCACGGCTGATCATCGACCTCAACTCCACTTTCCTGCACTATCCCCATATCCCTCGATTCCCTTAACATTCAAAAATCTATCGATCTCTGTCTTGAATATACTCAACGACTGAGCCTCCACAGCCCTCTGGGGTAGAGAATTCCAAAGATTCACCACCCTCTGAGTGAAGAAATTCCTCCTCATCTCAGTCCTAAATGGCCGACCCCCTTATTCTGAGACTGTGACCCTGGTTCTAGACTCCCCAGCCAGGGGGAAACAGCCTCCCTGCATCTACCCTGTCAAGCCCTGTAAGAATTTTGCATGTTTCAATGAGATCACCTCTCATTCTTCTAAACTCTAGTGAATATAGGCCTAGTCTACTCAATCTCTCCTCATAGGACAATCCCCCCATCCCAGGAACCAGTCTCGGTGAACCTTCGTTGCACTCCCTCTATGGCAAGTATATCCTTCCTTAGGTAAGGAGACCAAAACTGTGCACAATACTCCAGGTGTGGTCTCACCAGGGCCCTATATAAATACACAGAAGATTTAAAAAAAAAGGCAGTTGGCAAAATCTTTTTAACGCAATGTGTTTGAAATCACACATTCAGCAAATTCAAATCTCAAATAAACACACAAAGACAAATTAAATACAAGAAGGGATTGGGTCTTAAACTGCGCGGCCAGCTTGCGTGAAAGGTTATTTGGGGAAGAAGTCATTTCATGGCTGAGCGAACCAAGAAAATGATGGCGGGACCTTTTGTGATCACTTCGGAATCGCTGCGTTTGAATTCGGTGTTCCTTTCTCCAGAGTCACCGGTTCTCACAGGACCAGCGACTTGAAACACAGGCACACATCACTACAGAGAGAGAGGAGGCAACCGCCTTGTGCCCGGAGTGGAAATCAGCCACATGCACCAACGGAGGTCACGTCCCCCCTCTCCCCATCTATGCTGATCTCAGCTGGGTGCTAGAATTATCAGTGTCCTGGGCTAGGGAAGGGGGGAAAAAAATGATAGGCAGAGATTCTCGCCTCCTAACCACTGTAATGCATACAGTGCGAACAGGACTGTGCTCAACTGTGATGATATGGAGATGCCGGTGTTGGACTGGGGTGGACAAATGTGAGAAGTCGCACAACACCAGGTTATAGTCCAACAGTTTTATTTGAAATCACAAGCTTTCGGAGCGGCTGCTCCTTCGTCAGGTGAAGTACATACATCGTCATACATCTCTTCACTTCACCTGACGAAGGAGCAGCGCTCCGAAAGCTTGTGATTTCAGATAAAACTGTTGGACTATAACCTGGTGTTGTGCGACTTCTCTCAACTGTGATGGCCTCCAAGAAAGGGATGGGAGGGGTGAGGGACGGAAGGCCTGCGAAGACAGGAAAGAGGGAAGGGCTGAAAGGAAGAGAAGAAAAAGGAAAAAAAGGCAAGAAAGGGAAGGAAAGCTTGGAAACTCCATGGCCTTGCACCAGCGAAACCCTATCCCAGTGTGAGTCAGTGCCCTCAGGAGAGGAATGGAGACAGCACACACACAGTGTACTGGTGCCCAGCCCAACCAGCTGAGAGTCACAGAAAAGACTCTTTCCTAACAGGAATCGAACCGTTGTTATCCAGTCTGTCAATAGTTGAGACCTAGCCAGACCCGAGCTCGCTGGCCCAGCAGGCACGCCTTGCCCGTGACATACTCCAGTTTGATTCAGTTCCCAGTTCACAAATCCCTCATTAGATCACAATATGGAAAGTGACAACCTGCTGAAACTCCGTCCCCGAGGGGCTGGGCTGTACAGAAAACAGCATCTGAGGACAAGGCGAGAGTCACAAACACAAGGCCAATAAAGTGACAGAACATGGCGAGCTCTGGCAATCCATCCGCGCCTCGCTTGGATTAACCCTCACAGTAGCTGTGGGCAGGTTGTCCTCGAAGGTTGGCTGAGATGGGCTGGGTCTGTTTACCTCGAGAGCAGCGTAGACTGAGAGGAGACCTGATGGAGGTCTATAAAATAATAAACGGGCTGGATTGCGTGCCGAGTGGTAGATTATCTCACTTCGACAGATTGGAGAGGACCAGGGGGAAGTGCATTTAGACTCTGCAAATAGACTGGATGTTGGGCCGTTCTTTTCCCAGAGAGTAGTGAGCCTCTGGAATACATTGCCGGCTGGGCGCTGGGTGCCGACTCCCTGCCTTCAGGTCAGAGCTGGAACGGTTCCTGACTGGGGCAGAGATCGCATCATATAGAACGTAAGCGATTGATAAGAGATTGAGTAGACTAGGCCTATATTCCCTAGAGTTTAGAAGAATGAGAGGTGATCTCATTGAAACATACAAAATTCTTACAGGGCTTGACAGGGTAGATGCAGGGAGGATGTTTCCCCTGGCTGGGAGTCTAGAACCAGGGTCACAGTCTCAGAATAAGGGGTCGGCCATTTAGACTGAGAAAATTTCTTCACTCAGAGGGCGGTGAATCTTTGGAATTCTCTACAAGATGTTCCAGCCATCTACAGAGGGCTGTGGAGGCTCAGTCATTGAGTATATTCAAGACTGAGATCGACAGATTTTTGAATATTAAGGGAATCGAGGGATATGGGGATCGGGCGGGAAAGTGGAGATGGGGTAGAAGATCAGCCATGATCTTATTGAATGGCGGAGCAGGCTCGAGGGGTTGAATGGCCGACTCCAGCTCCTAATTCTTATGTTCTTAAGTATCTTTATAGACAACTCTCGGTCCGTGTGATCTCCTGGACTGGTCTCGAGTGCCTTGAGGGGGTTGGAGAGGAATTTTTTCAGAGTGTTTTTTCCCTTTTGGCACAGGGATTGTCTCTGCTTTTTTGTCTCGTCCGGGAGATTACATGGCTGTGTGTGGTGGGGCGGCGGGGAGAGGACGATGTGTCTAGACAAGATGTTCCAGCCATCACGGATGTGGGGCAGGCTTGATGGACCAGCTGGTCTTTTCCTGCCCCATCATCTTTGTATGTTCGTATGTGAATAAGTTTTTCCCCCCTCCCTTCATTTTGTTTCCCTCCACCGCGCCCCCCCCAACCACTTAGAATCAGAGAATGATACGGCACGGAAGGAGGCCATTCGGCCCGTCGTACCTGTGCCGGCTCTTTGGTAGAGAGCTAGCCAATGAGTCCCACTGCCCCCCTGCTCTTTCCCCACAGCCCTGCTGAAGGTACTGACTCTTGCTTAGGTACGAGTCCAGTGGCATCAAAAGCTAATCTCATCCGATTAGCGATCCTTCACGGGACCTCGAGAATCACAGAATCCCCACAGTGCAGATTGAGGCCATTTCGGCCCATCGAGCCTGCACCGACACATATCCCACCCTGTCCCCGTAACCCCACGTATTTAATCCCCCCCCTAACATTAAGGGTCAATTTATCATAGCCAAATCAACCTAACCCGCACATCTTTGGACTGTGGGAGGAAACCGGAGCACCCGCAGGAAACCCACGCAGACACGGGGAGAATGTGCAAACTCCACACAGACAGTCACCCGGGGCCGGATTCGAACCCGGGTCCCTGGCGCTGTGAGGCACCAGTGCTAACCACTATGCCACCGTGTTGAATGGCAGACACCACCCAGCCCGGTCTGGTTCCTGCCCAGGAGTTCACTCCACAAGCACTTCTCTATCTAGCATTTAGCTTCACGTAATTGGGGCCGCCGCCCTCAGCAGGGGCAGGCTGACGAGGGAGCTGCAATTACCCAGCTGGGGAGAGTGCAGCAACTCACAACAACTTTAATGTAGGAAAACGTCCCTGTGGCGCTTCACAGGAGCGCTCTCACACAACAATTAGACACCAAAGCCACTTAAGGAGATATTAGGGCAGGTGATAATGAAGCAGTCCGTGCCCGCGTGCAACAAGAGCTGGACGACGTTCAGGCTCGGGCTGATAAGTGGCAGGTAACATTCGCGCCACACAAGTGCTAGGCAATGACTATCTCCAACAAGCGAGAGTCTAACCACCTCCCCTTGACATTCAACAGCATTACCATCGCCGAATCCCCCACCATCAACGTCCTGGGGCTCACCATTGACCAGAACCTTAACTGGACCAGCCACATAAATACTGTGGCAACAAGAGCAGGTCAGAGGCTGGGTATTCTGCATCGAGTGTCTCACCTCCTGACTCCCCAAAGCCTTTCCACCATCCACAAGGCACAAGTAAGGAGTGTGATGGAATACTCTCCACTTGCCTGGATGAGTGCAGCTCCAACAACACTCAAGCAGCTCGACACCATCCAGGACAAAGCAGCCCGCTTGATTGGCACCCCATCCACCCCCTTAAACATTCACTCCCTCCACCACCGGCGTACCGTGGCTGCAGTGTGTACCATCTACAAGATGCACTGCAGCAACTCGCCAAGGCTTCTTCAGCAGCACCTCCCAAACCCGCGACCTCTTCCACCTAGAAGGACAAGGGCAGCAGGCGCAAGGGAACACCACCACCTCCAAGTTTCCCTCCAAGTCACACACCATCCTGCCTTAGAAATATATCGCCGATCTTTCATCGTCGCTGGGTCAAAATCCTGGAACACCCTCCCTAACAGCACTGTGGGAGCACCTTCACCACACGGACTGCAGCGGTTCAAGAAGGCGGCTCACCACCACCTTCTCAAGGGCAATTAGGGATGGGCAATAAATGCTGGCCTTGCCAGCGACGCCCACATCCCATAAACGAATAAAAAAAGAAGCTTGGTCAAAGAGGTAGGTTTTAATGAGGAGAGAGAGGCGGAGAGGGTTAGGGATGGAATTCCAGAGCTTAGGGCCCAGGCAGCTGAAGGCACGGCCGCCAATGGTGGGGTGAAGGAAGTGGGGAATGCGTTAAGAGGCCAGAATTGGAGGAACGCAGAGTCCTCAGAAGGTTGTAGGGCTGGAGGAGATTACAGAGATGGAGGGATTTGAAAACAAGGATGAGAATTTTAAAATCGAGGCGTTGCCGGACCGGGGGCCGATGTAGGTCAGCGAGCGCAGAGGGGTGATGGGTGAACGGGACTTGGTGCGAGTCAGGACAGGGGCAAGAGTTTAGGATGAGCTCAAGTTTACAGAGGGTTGAAGATGGGAGGCCGACCGGGAGAGATTTGAAATAGTCGAGGTTGGAGGTAACAAAGGCATGGATGAGGGTTTCAGCAGCGGATGAGCTGAGGCAGCGGCGGAGACGGGCGATGTTACGGAGGTGGAAGTAGGTGGTCTTAGTGATGGAGCGGATATGTGGGCTCGGAAGCTCAGCTCAGGGTAAAGCAGGTCGCCAAGGTTGTGAACAGTTGGTGCAGCCTACATCATATACATCACTTAGTCATAGAGTTATACAGTACAGAAAGAGGCCCTTCGGCCCATCGTGTCTGTGCCGGCCATCAAGCCCTATCTATTCTAATCCCATTTTCCAGCACTTGGTCCGTAGCCTTGTATGCTATGGCGTTTCAAGTGCTCATCTAAATGCTTCTTGAATGTTGCGAGGGTTCCTGCCTCTACCACCCTTTCAGGCAGTGAGTTCCAGATTCCAACCACCCTCTGGGTGAAAAGGTTTTTCCTCAAATCCCTCTAAACCTCCTGCCCCTTACCTTGAAACTATGCCCCCTGGTTATTGACCCCTCTACTAAAGGGGAAAAGTTCCTTTCTATCTACCCTATCTATGCCCCTCATAATTTTGTACACCTCAATCTGGTCCCCCCTCAGCCTTCTCTGCTCTAAGGAAAACAACCCCAGCCTGTCCAGTCTCTCTTCATAGCTGAAGCGCTCCAGCCCAGGTAACATCCTGGTGAATCTCCTCTGCACCCTCTCCAATGCAATCACATCCCTCCTATAGTGTGGCGACCAGAACTGCACAGAGTATTCCAGCTGTGTTTGTCATAGCCTTGTACCCTTGCGACACCCGCAATAACACCTAAGGGTACAAGACGATGACAAACACCTAATAACACACGGGAGACACATCAGGAGAAAGCACCAACCATGAAGCATAACTGATTATTAAGAGGTTAATTGTTTTTAACCTCTTATGATAAATCTGGTTAACCAATGGGCTTGGATCTAATCCTGGCAGAAACCCAACACAATTGAAGGCCCCATTGAGATTCTTCAGAAGCCTCACCAAGTGCATTTACATGAGAGACGCACGTGTCCTCCTTGCGTGCAAATAAATGATAAAAGATTTCACTGCGAGCTAACCCCCTCTGCAAACAGGCCACTTTGTACAGCGTGTGAGCCGGCTGTTTATGGATGATAAGCCGATTAGGCTGTGCTGCATTAACTCGGCATGCTGTTCTGCACACGGCTTGTACACGGGCGAATACTGAATGAAGGACCTTTCAACTCCGGGCGAATCATCCCTCGTCCCATTTTCCCCAGTTGACAACAACTTGCATTTATATAGCGCCTTTAACGTAGTAAAACGTCCCAGGGCTCTTCACAGGAGCGATTATCAGACAAAATTTGACACCGAGCCACAGAAGAAGATATTAGGGCAGGTGACCAAAAGCTTGGTCAAAGAGGTCGGTTTTAAGGAGCGTCTTAAAGGAGGAGAGAGAGAGGCGGAGAGGTTGAGGGGAGGGAATTCCAGAGCTCGGGGCCCAGGCAGCTGAAGGCACGGCCGCCAATGGTGCAGCGATTAAAACCAGGGAGGCTCAAGAAGCCGGAATTAGAGGAACGCAGAGATCTCGGAGGGTTGTAGGACCGAGGAGGTTACAGACACAGGGAGGGGCGAGGAGGCCACGGAGGGATTTGAAAACAAGGATGAGAATTTTAAAAACCAGTTGCTTTTAAAAAAAGAGCTGGTGAGCATTGGCCCTGCAACCATCTGGGCGGGAACGGAGTCTTGTTGGGGGCGGGGAAGGCGAAGAGAGAGGCGATGGAAAGTCTGATAACGAGCTGGGAAGCACAGTTCACCTGTGTAAACGGGAACACTTCCTCACGCACCATCAATCGCAGTTTCCCCAAGTACGGTGAGAGAACAGCATGAAGTGGTCGTTACCCAGCGCTGCCAAGCTATACATTCCTGAGGCTCTCTCTCGCTCTCTCTCTGGGCCAAATGCAAGGGAGAGTTCAAAGCCCTGAACTGGGCCGACTTGCTGGGATCTTCCCCTGCGTCAAGAAACACTGCCGGTTCTCGGGTTGCCAACTCGGGTCGGCCATATTCCTGGAGGTTTCATCACATGACCTCCCGTCTCCAGCCGCCCCGCCCCCGCACTCCCGCCATTGGTCGCCTGACACGTCCGTCCTCGTGGCCAATCGGAAAGCGAATGAACTCTTCATTACCCGACTGGTTGATTTTTGACCATCAGTCAAACGTCTTTCCCCCACCCCTCCTCCCCCATCTCCAATATTTTTATAACAAATAAACAAAAGTGTTCAAAGAAACTATTTTTAAAAACACAATTTTTTTTTTAAAGCCCCTATGATTTTCTCCCGGGTTTCTGCTCACAGCGATGTCCGGGTGATTAATCTTTAATTAAAGAAAGACTTGCATTTCTATAGCGCTTTTCACAACCACAGGACGTCCCAAAGCACTTTACAGCCAATGAGGCACTTTTTGAAGTGTAGTCACTGTTGTAATGTGGGAAATGCGGCAGCCAATTTGCGCACAGCAAGCTCCCACAAACAGCAATGTGACAATGACCAGATAATCTGTTTTAGTGATGTTGATTGAGGGATAAATATTGGCCCAGGACACCAGGGAGAACTCCCCCTGCTCTTCTTCAAATAGTGGCCGTGGGATCTTTTACGTCCACCTGAGAGAGCAGACGGGGCCTCGGTTTAACATCTCATCCGAAAGACGGCACCTCCGACAGTGCGGCACTCCCTCAGTACTGCACTGGAGCGTCAGCCTGGACTTTTGTGCTCGAATCTCCGGAGCGGATCTTGAACCCACAACCTTCTGACTCAGAGGCGAGGGTGCTGCCCACTGAGCCACGGCTGACATTCCTGGAGACTCCGGGGCAACCCTACTGCTGTTCCATTACTAACGAGAGCAGGGAGAGAGACAGGAACACAAGGAAAGTAAATGTATGTAGCATAGTGGTTATGTTACTGGACTAGCAATCCAGAGGCCTGGACTAATGATCCGGAGACACGAGTTCAAATCACGAATGTCCTTTAGGGAAGGAAATCTGCCGTCCTTACCCGGTCTGGCCGATATGTGACTCCAGACCCACAGCAATGTGGTTGACTCTTAACTGCCCTCTGAAATGGCCTAGCGATACACTCAGTTGTACCAAACCGCGACAAATAAGTACAGGGAGTACCTTCACCACACGGACTGCAGCGGTTCAAGAAGGCGGCTCACCACCACCTTCTCAAGGGGCAATTAGGGAAGGGCAATAAATGCTGGCCTTGTCAGCGACACCCGCGGCCCAGGAACCAATAATAAAAAAAAATGCTTTCTTTAAGCACCACTCAGGGCTTCATCCTTAAAGTTCCCGGGATCAGGTGGATCGGCCCAGGAGGCCAGAAATTTGGTCAGGATTCCGACCACAACAAAGTGCCCCTTTATAGATGGGGGTGGGGAGGGGGCAGGAAATGTGGGCGGATCTTCTGCCCCCAGCTCACCCCCACCTCCACCATGTCAAGGGGGTATTACGTCTGGGGAAATTCCCCCTGAGGATTCCACCCAAATAAGGCCTCTGGGGAGCTGGTGCCAGGTCCCGCAAGGGCCTTATGAAGGCCCCAGGCCTTTACTAAATTTGAAGCCTTTTTAAGGCCCTCAGGAGGATAGTCGAGGCCAGAGGCAATAAATGGGGCCTTGACAGCGCTGCCCACATCCCAGGAACAAACGCAGCTTCCCTCTGATGCAGTGCTGAGGGAGCGCTGCACTATCGGAGGTGCCGTCTTTCGGATGAGATGTTAAACCGAGGCCCTGTCTGCTCTCTCAGGTGGACTTGAAAGATCCCACGGCACTATTTCGAAGAAGAGCAGGGGGGAGTTCTCCCTGGTGTCCTGGACAATATTTATCCCTGAACCGACATCACTAAAACAGATTATCTGGTCATGATCACATTGCTGTTTGTGGGAGCTTGCTGTGTGCAAATTGGCTGCCGCGTTTCCTACATTACAACAGTGACTACACGTCAAAAAGTACTTCA
This sequence comes from Squalus acanthias, assembly GCA_030390025.1. Lineage (NCBI taxonomy): Eukaryota > Metazoa > Chordata > Chondrichthyes > Squaliformes > Squalidae > Squalus > Squalus acanthias. The sequence goes on along the minus strand of JASTWF010001221.1, from coordinate 37,214 downwards.
TTGGCTGTAAAGCATTTTGGGACGTCCGGTGGTCGTCAAAGGCGCTATAGAAATGCGATTCTTTCTTATGTTCATACAAGGGAAGAATTTAAAGTAGGCCACAGATTGCAAAGTGCTAAAAGTCACCAGGCTGTGGGGTGAAAGAGCAAGAGGAGGAGAAAACCAGTTCAGAAAGTATGAACACGATCAGAAATACTCACAGTTTTGAGTTTCTTCACTGCGTCCTCACACACATGCATCCCTCGCGACTCCTCCACCTCCACATGGCCTAAATACTTTTCAGGGAGAAAAGGGAATAATAAATTATTATTGTTCAATTACATCAGCCACATTTCCTGTTACAAATATCACCCTGCCCAGCATCCTTCGGTGAGGTTAAATCCCCCCAGCCATGATCTCGCCCCTCACCGTCTCTGTATCCTACTCCAGCCCTTGAACCCCTCCCTCCCCGAACTCCCACTTCCTCTGATTCTGGCCTCTTGTGTATCACCCCACCCCGCCCCACTCCCTTGGCCCCGCCTTTGGCGGCTGTGCCTTCAGCCTCCTGGGCTCTGGAATTCCTTCCCTTAACACGATCCTTCGAGAACTCTGCGCTCCTCCAACTCTGGCCTCTTGTGCGTCCCCCACTCACTCCGCGCCACCATTGGCGGCCGTGCCTTCAGCTGCCTAGGCCCTAAGCTCTGCAATTCCCCCTCCAACCTCCTCCAGCCCTACAACCCTCCCAAGATCTCTGCGTCCCTCCAAATTCTGGCATCCCCGATTTCCATTGCGGCACCATTGGCGGACGTGCCTTCAGCTGCCTGGGCCCTGCAATTCCCTCCCTGGCTGGGAGTCTAGAACCAGGGGGTCACAGTCTCAGGATAAGGGGTCGGCCATTTAGGACTGAGATGAGGAGGAATTTCTTCACTCAGAGGGTGGTGAATCTTCGGAATTCTCTGCCCCAGAGGGCTGTGGATGCTCAGTCATTGAGTATATTCAAGGCAGAGATCGATAGATTTTTGGACTCATGGGGAATCGAAGGATATGAAGATCGGGCCGGAGAGTGGAGTTGAGGTCGAAGATCAGCCATGATCTTATTGAATGGCGGAGCAGGCTCGAGGGGCCGAATAGTCCTACTCCTGCTCCTAATTCTTATGTTCTTAAACCTCTCCACCTCTCTCCCCTCCTTTAAGACGCTCCTTGGTGTCCATACTTAAGAAAAGACATACTTGCTCTCGAGGCAGTACAAAGAAGGTTCACTCGGTTAATCCCGGGGATGAGGGGGTGGACATACGAGGAGAGGTTGAGTAGATTGGGACTCTACTCATTGGAGTTCAGAAGAATGAGAGGCGATCTTATTGAAACATATAAGATTGTGAAGGGGCTTGATCGGGTGGATGCGGTAAGGATGTTCCCAAGGATGGGTGAAACTAGAACTAGGGGGCATAATCTTAGGATAAGGGGCTGCTCTTTCAAAACTGAGATGAGGAGAAACTTCTTCACTCAGAGGATAGTAGGTCTGTGGAATTTGCTGCCCCAGGAAGCTGTGGAAGCTACATCATTAAATAACTTTAAAACAGAAATAGACAGTTTCCTAGAAGTAAAGGGAATTAGGGGTTACGGTGAGCGGGCAGGAAATTGGACATGAGGCTGAGTTCGGATCGGTCGAGGCCCTGTGGGTGGCGGAGCGGGCCCAGGGGCTGAGTGGCCGGGTCCTGCTCCTACTTCTTGTGTTCTTTAGATTTGAGGTGAGGATCAGATCAGCCATGATCTTATTGAATGGCGGAGCAGGCTCGAGGGGCCGATTGGCCTACTCCTGCTCCTATTTCTTATGTTCTTATGTTAAAACCTACCTCTTTGACCAAGCTTTTGGTCATCAGTCCTCATATCTCCTTGTGTGGCTCGGTGTCAAATATTTGCCCGAATCTGCTCCTTGCGAAGAGCCTTGAGACGTTTTACTACCTTGATAGTGAATGCGATTTTCTGTACTCACCCTAACTGGGAAATTGCACTTGCCCTTGCGAACTGCTTCCTCGTCGGCCTGCCATTGGTGGGGGCGACTGGCTTCGGGCACGTACGGCTGTTTCTTACGGCGCAAGCTCTGTCGCAGCTTGTTCATGGCGGGGCCCCTCTCCCTGCACAGGTGGGGGTGGGAAAAACACAATGAACCCAATCCGTTATTTCGTTCCCGCCATGTTAAAATAAGGCCCGACACTCCCCCACCGATTGCCAGTGCTGAGGGAGTGCTGCACTGTCGGAGGTGCCGTCTTTCGGACGAGACGTTGAACCGAGGCCCCGTCTGCCCTCTCAGGGGGACGTAAAAGATTCCTCAGCTCCCATGGGGACTAAACACCGGCATGGAGCTGTTGGACCGATTGGACTGGTTCTGTGCTGCACATTCTATGTAATCCAGCGGCACTATTGGAAGACGAGCGAGGGGGAGTTCTCCCCGGTGTCCTGGGGCCAATATTTATCCCTCAATCTACATCACTAAAAACAGATTATCTGGTCATTATCACAGTGCTGTTTGTGGGAGCTTGCTGTGCGTAATGTGGCTGCCGCGTTTCCCACAACTGGAGTATTACGTCCAGTTCTGGTCGCCACACTTTAGGAAGGATGTGAAGGCCCTGGAGAGGGTGCGGAGGAGATTTATCAGAATGGTTCCGGGGATGGGGAATCTTGGCTACAAGGACAGGTTGGAGAAGCTGGATTTGTTTTCATTAGAGCAAAGGAGGTTGAGGGGTGATTTGATAGAGGTGTACAAGATTATGACGGGTTTGGATAGGCTAGACGGGGAAAGGCTGTTCCCACTAGTTGATGGTACAAGGACTAGGGGACACAGATTTAAGGTTTTGGGCAAGAGATACAGGGGGGATGTGAGGGGAAACTTTTTTACGCAGCGAGTGGTGAGGACCTGGAACTCGCTGCCGACGGAAGTGGTGGAAGCGGAGACACTCAATGTTTTCAAGGGGAGACTGGATAGGCACTTGAGGAAATAAACTTGCAGGGCTACGGGGATAGAGCGGGGGGAATGGGACTGACTGGATTGCTCTACAGAGATCTGGCACGGACTCGATGGGCCAAATGGCCTTGTTTTGTGCCGTTATGACTCTATGATTACAACAGTGACTGCACTTGGAAAAAGTACTTCATTGGCTGTAAAGCTTTGGGACGTCCGGTGGTCGTGAAAGGCGGTATAAATAAATCTTTCTTTGTAATAAATCTTTCTTTCTTCCCAAGTTCATGGTGTTAATTCAACCAGCACCACTAGAGGGATCCCCGAGGCTTGGCCCCTTCCTGCAGTGCATTGCCTGGAGTCCAACGCTGTCCGTGAGCAAAGACAAGCCACGCTGAACGAGAAGTGACTTCAGGCCGCGCAATACAGCTGGGGCCACAGCGTCCTGCCCCTGCAGGCAGAGGAATGACGTGTCAAAATAACGTTTGTTCCTCTCCCCTTTCCTGTGGCAACGCGGACAAGGCCCTGACCGCCCTCCGGCGCTTTGTCCAAAAAGGCCTTTCATTGGTGGGTGACCCTCGGTGCCAGCGCGCTACTGGTGGAGGCCATCACAGCCGTGGCCAATCCGGCACTTGCCCGCCATCCACACACACGACCAGCAGGGGGCCAACTTACACAAACTGGGGTTGTGTTCCCCGGAATTTAGACAGTTAAGGGGTGATCTGATCGAAGTTTTCCAGGTATTAAAGGGAACAGATGGGGTAGAGAGAGAGAGAGAGAGAAACTATTTCTACTGGTTGGGGAGTCGGAGCCTAAAAATGAAGAGTCAGGCCTTTCGGGAGTGAAGTTCGGAAACACTTCTGTACGCAAAGGGTGGTCGAAGTTTGGAACTCTCTCCCGCAAACGGCAACTGACGCTGGGTCAATTAGTTTTAAATCTGAGATTGATCATACCTTTTGGTGAACAAAAATCTTAGAGGTATGGGCCAAAGGCGGGCGTATGGAGTTAGGTCGCAGATCAGCCGCGATCTCGTTGAATGGCGGAACAGGTTCGAGGGGCTCAATGGCCTCCTCCTGTTCCTCTGAGCGCTGGAAAGCAATCAACCACAGGAAGCGTGAGCAATGCCGTCCCCTGCCTCCACCCGTTGGCCAAAGGTCATGAACCTCCCCCCCCCCCCCCCCCCATGACTGTGATGCACAAACCCAGCAGTGACTGGGAAGAACATTTGGGAGCCTCCTGGAATTTATGCCTCAGTTACCACACGGAACGACGCATTTACCAAATGAGCCATCGATCCGCTCCCAGCCCTCCCAAACCACCCCCACCCCCCCCATTTCTTTCAATTGACACACAAGCCGAACAAAAAAATCAGGCAAATCCCCAGCCAAGGCCAAACACAGGCCAGAAGCGGGCAGGTCAGCCATCCCCAGACTGCACCCCCCCGCCCGCCCCCGCCCAGGAAAGCAATGGAACCGCACGACCCTGATGGTGGGTGAATGTTAAATATTTACACACTGGGATTTCTTCACAGCACACTGCACAGCCCAAGGGAAATATTTGGTAAGAAGATGCTAAAAGTTCTTTTAAAAAAAGAAACACACAGACACAAACACAACTTTGTGTACTTTAGAAGTGGCAAAGTGCTGCCAAAAATGGCCTCACACTGTCCCACGGCAAAGCCTCAGGCCCCAGGCTACAGGCAGTTGTGAAACTCCAGACCCCCCACATCACACGCGTTGAATAAAGTTCATTCTCGATACGTGGGTGTCGCTGGCAAGGCCCAGCATTTATTGCCCATCCCTAGTTGCCCCTTGAGAAGGTGGTGGTGAGCCGCCTTCTTGAACCACTGCAGTCCATGTGGTGAAGGTGCTCCGACAGTGCTGTTAGGGAGGGAGTTCCAGGATTTTGACCCAGCAACGATGAAGGAACGGACGATATATTTCCAAGTCAGGATGGTGTGTGACTTGGAGGGGAACTTGGAGGTGGTGGTGTTCCCATGCACCTGCTGCCCTTGTCCTTCTAGGTGGAAGAGGTCGCGGGTTTGGAAGGGCTGCCGAAGAAGCCTTGGCGAGTTGCTGCAGTGCATCTTGTAGATGGTACACATAGCAGACACGGTATGCCGGTGGTGGAGGGAGTGAATGTTTAAGGTGGTGGATGGGGTGCCAATCAAGCGGGCTGCTTTGTCCTGGATGGTGTCGAGCTTCTTGAGTGTTGTTGGAGCTGCACTCATCCAGGCAAATGGAGAGTATTCCATCACACTCCTGACTTGTGCCTTGTAGACGGTGGAAAGGCTTTGGGGAGTCAGGAGGTGAGACACTCGGTGCAGAATACCCAGCCTCTGACCTGCTCTTGTTGCCACAGTATTTATGTGGCTGGTCCAGTTAAGTTTCTGATTTACCTTGTTCATTTTTAATGTTCCCGGGGAAGTTAATCTCAACTTGTAAGCCATTGTTTCAAGGCTCTGTGACAATTATAGCTGCTTTAACTGATTTAAGTGAGAAGTCGCACAACACCAGGTTATAGTCCAACAGTTTTATTTGAAATCACAAGCTTTCGGAGCGGCTGCTCCTTCGTCAGACTTCACCTGACGAAGGAGCAGCGCTCCGAAAGCTTGTGATTTCAAATAAAACTGTTGGACTATAACCTGGTGTTGTGCGACTTCTCACTTTTGTCCCCCCCAGTCCAACACCGGCATCTCCACATCATAACTGATTTAAAAGGGAGGAGAGAGACGGATTTACAGAGGACCTCAGGGTCTCAAAGTGCTTCACTCACACAATAAGAAAGAACGGACTCAACATAGAGTTCAACAATTTCAGATCATAACCTCGGCCCCTATCCTATATATATTTTTTATCCACACCTTTTGTTTGTGTCTTTTCTTCTCTCCCACATGGCAGCTGTCTTTCATTCTGCCAGCGCAATTTACACTTCATCTCGAGCCATCCTTTGTTTCTTAACCTGTCCCATTACCACCTCCTTTTGCCTTGAATCTCTCTCAATGTCTCTTAACCTCTCCTGCCTTCTATCCCATCACAGACCTTCCCTTCTGTTCTTTCATCCCCTCCCCCCTTTTCCCAGCCCCTACACTTGCTTAAAAACCTGTTCCATTTCCTGCTTTTTTCCAGTTCTGACGAAGGGTCATCGACCTGAAACGTTGACTCTGTTTCTCTCTTCGCAGACGCTGCCTGACCTGCTGAGTGTCTCCAGCATTTTCTGTTTTTATTTCAGATTTCCAGCATCTGTAGTATTTTCTTTTTGTGAGAAAGAACGGAGATGGATTAAAAGAATTGGAGCACCGAGAACATTAGTGGCTCCTCTGCACCCACCCACCATCCAATAAAACACAAAGGTGTAGAAAAAGTCCCGCAGAATTTCCACTGCTATTTATATTGTAAAGAATCTGCTGACTCTGCGTCGCCTCCTGCTGGCGGGGTTTTTAAATGCTGTGGTATTTGGAGCCAGAGGTTGTAATCAGGTGTTCGGGGGTGGCCCATAATCGAGGGCGCCCCCACGTTAATCCGCCCGAGAAAGAACAAACTTGCACTCCGATACCACCCCCTCAGGACGTCCCAAAGCGCTTTACAGCCAATGAAGTACTTCTTTTTTTGAATTGTAGTCACTGTTGTAATGTGGGAAACGCGGCAGCCAATTTGCGCACAGCAAGCTCCCACAAACAGCAATGTGATAATAACCAGTAAATGTTTTTTTTTAGTGATGTTGGTTGAGGGGTAAATATTGGCCCCAGGACACCGGGGAGAACTCCCCCTGCTCTTCTTCGAAATAGTGGCCATGGGATTTTTTACATTCACCTGAGAGGGCAGACGGGGCCTCGTTTAACGTCTTATCTGAAAGACGGCACCTCCGACAGTGCGGCACTCCCTCAGCACTGCACTGGAGTGTCAGCCTGGATTTTTGTGCTCAAGTCTCTGGAGTGGGACTTGAACCCACGAGCTTCTGACCCAGAGGCGAGAGAGTGCCACCCACTGATCCACAGCTGACACCTTGCTGTCACTTGGATTCCCATGGTTTTGAGATCCTGGGAAAGAGACAATGTTATAAGTCTCGGTTTCAACACAGTGAAGACACGAGGAGGAGGATGACAGGTAGGATAACGTATTTGCAACTTAGTGGGAGTGATTTGTACTGAGGTAAGTGTAGGGCAAAATTTCACAGGTGACTGCCCCTTTAATGGTTGAACAGCAGATCCCTCCCCTTTAACTACAGCACTGGGCTGCAAAGCATGCGATTTGAGAACTGGTTACGCTGCATGCCACTA